>PITA01002851.1:106850-151443 GCA_004023965.1 Spilogale gracilis | reverse complement strand
AAAAAAAGGCATGCGCCTCTGACCCCCGTCCTCCAATAGCTCATCACTGCCAGCATGACCCGTATCTAGTCTTGGGAGAAGGATCCATGAAGCAAATCCAGGGCCTTACGGGAGGGCTGGTGGGAGAACTGCCATGTCCTGGGGATGGCCAGCCCACCTGAAAGCCAAGGCAGGCAACGCTTCCTCCAGCAGCCATTCCTTACGTGTGCCATGCATTAGCATTTCACGGTCACACCTGTCACATCTCATCCAGACTCACAGTATCCCCATGGAGGTGCAGGAGGAAACCACTAGGCCCCCTTTGCAGATGGGAAACTCGTAGAGTAGTTGTAGAAGGTGAACTAATTGTGCAAGGTCCCTGGGAAGTGACGCTGCACCACCACCGGCCAGTCCAGGACAGCTTCTGTTGCCTCATGGGCCTCCCCTGCCAGCCCTGGCCGTGACCCTCTGTTGACTGCAGGGCCTCAGACCGCAGTGACCTTCGTTTCCATCTAGCCCCATTTCTCCTTTCTAATCCTCAAACAGGGTGAGAGAAGGAAAAGGAACTAACTTGAGGAGTTATGCAAGTATGCAAGTGGCATCTCATAATGACATCACGTACTACTGTCCTATTTCACAAATGAGAAGACTGAGGCCCAGGGAAGCTCCCCAGGGCAGACAGATAGGCAGGACCCAGATTAGAACCTAGACATTCTGACTTCAACCCTAGAGGCCTCTGAAGAAGTCTCCAGTAGCCCTGTCCATGTTACCAGAGGCCCGGGGATGGCAAAATGCCAGGCCAGGCCTTCCCAATTAGGGGAAAAGCCCCATGGGCAACGTGTCCAGGGCCCTGCTCCACCCTGTCCTCAGACACAGCTGCTCCACCTTGGCCAAGGATCCAGTCTCAGGGCCTGCCGCCGGCACCCCACAAAAGCACCCCGGAAAGGAGTCCCCCGGCAGCGTCTGTGCCTGGCACCTGCCCCTCCCTGGAGGACACTGTCGTGTTCCGCTCTTGCTGTCGTCCCCCACCAGCAGACATAATTACCACTGCTCTCGAGCTGCCAGTCCACGGAGCCAAGAAGTAACATGAGCCACCCAGAGCCCTGGGCCAAGCCCACACCGGCCTCCACTCTCCTGCCGCGTCAGGCTTCTGCGGTAGAAATCACAGCTCTTCCTGCCAGCGAGGACGAGAGGCTCTCCTACGTCTATTGTGGCAAGTTGGCAGCGCAAGCAGACCCTCTACAGCGGCAGCCTGCGGCCGAGCAAACCAGGGCCCAGAAGCTGGAAAGATCTGCACTCCTCTGTGAGTCCCAGATGGAATCAAGTCCAAGAAGCACTTTTTTTTTGGGGGGGGGGTAACAGAATGGTATCCTTAGACCAGTTTTTCTCCCAACCTGATCTGAGCCTGACTGTTCTCTAAAATGACTGAATCAGAAACAAGCATTTATCAGGACAATACAAACCCAAACATAAAACATACCAGGCACCCGTGTGTTCATTTTCTGGCTTTTTCTGTGCAAGAAAGGCCTCATTAGCCTCATTTTACAGACGAGAAAACTAAGCAGCAAGGAGGGAAGAACCCTGCCCCAGCCACACAGACGGTGAATGGCAAATTCAAGACTCAGACTGCTGGGTCTCACACTGGACCTGCAGGCTCCAGTCTCCAGAGGCTGCCTGCCCTCCCACTCTCACTCAGCACCAGGCCTGCAGGACCTTTTAGCTCCCAAGCACCTGATACTTCTCCACCAGCTCAAGGAAACAGGGACCCATGACTCAGTCTGCCTCCGCATATATTTTTATGCGTGATGAGGATTTTTAGAAGGATCAAGACTTCTGTACTTCCTGGTTCTCCAACTGTTTGAGAAAATCAGACTAGTTTTGATCCAGGGTTCTC
The DNA here is from genome assembly GCA_004023965.1 of Spilogale gracilis. Taxonomy (NCBI): domain Eukaryota; kingdom Metazoa; phylum Chordata; class Mammalia; order Carnivora; family Mephitidae; genus Spilogale; species Spilogale gracilis. The sequence continues at coordinate 149,570 of PITA01002851.1, read as the reverse complement.
TTAAAAACTAGAATATACACTTGGGGTTCAGCAGATGGGGGCGATTCCTTCTGATGTGAGGGCCAGGATTTCCTCCAGGTCCCCGGATCCAGCTCCAGTAGGTGGGAGCACATGGGGGCCGGGGGGCAAGGACTGAACTCATCAGTGTGTCTCCAGGGCCAAGTATGGCCCGGCATGTTGCAGCTGCTCAAAGGAGATGGGATGGATGGACAGACGGATGGAAGGACGGATGATCAAACGGGTGGGTGGGTGGATGGGCTTTAAAATGTCCTTTTGGCCCCAAAGACTCAAAACTAGGTCTAAAACACAAATCTTCTTCAACCAGTTATCACTCGCACACCGTGCATTTCTGTCATGGCATTTATAAGGTTTCTATTTACCTCTTGAAAGACAAGGGCGGGGGGGGGGGATTCCCTATTCATTCTGATGCTGCTCAGTTAGCCTGTGACAAAAAAACCGCATCCGAGAGAACAGCCCCACACTGAGGACTGCTTGCAGGCTCCTCCTTTGAGTTCCAAGCCACAAAATAGGGGCTGACACGCTCAGGACACCCGCACATGCCCTCTCCCAGAGCAGCCGCTCTGGTGACCGGGGAGGTGGAAAGCACTGATCGTTATGTCCCCTGGGCTGACTGTGCTAGGCTAGCTTTTACCGCAGCATAATGAATTCTGCAGGTATGAGACAAAGCTAAGTAGCAGCCAAGGCAGCCAGCTGCTGTTCTAGAGGCTTCTCCCTATCAATTGTGGCCGAACCCGGGCAGCACCAAAGGGAGATGAAGAAAACCCTGTAGGTACCTGGAGGCCAGGTGAGCCGCAGGGTCCAGCTACGGGATCAGAGCCTGGGAGTGGGCACAGTGGGGGCCACGCCGACAGAGAACAGAACCCACAGGGAAGGAGGGTATGAAAAAAGAGCAAGAAAGAAGTGTCAGAGGCTGTCTGGTCACTCTGGGCAACAGCTCTGAGCCACCGAGGCCAGATCCAGATCCCAGGAGGAAATCTCTGTAGAGGAGACGCCAAAGCTCTCCCCCCAAGTCCTGAAGTTTCTAAACGTGTGACAGGCTGGGTATGAGCAAAAGGAAACCAACCAGCAGACCCTGGAGGAGGGCCTCCTCCCAGCCCAGTGCACAGCTTCCTCTGCTTTGCATGCTACAGGGAATTCCCAGGACACACCCAGCAAACCGGCCTGCACCCCAAGTCCCTTGGGCAGGCCAGCAAGTCACACAGCCTCTGGCAAAAGGGCAAGAGCTGCTGGGAGGGAAACTGCGTATTTAGGAAAATTCACCTTGGCTCCAAATGCGGGCCACCTTTTAGGAAAAGGCCATTCTCCACTCTGAGATAGGGGGCAGCTTGACGGTTTGGGGTGGGGGTAAGGGGGATGACCTAACAGAAAGGCATCTGAGCTCTGGTCCTAGGCACCCAGATCAGGCAGAAGCCACAGAAAATGCCTGGGGGAGACAGAGTCCAGCCTCAGCCCCCCTGCTGGCTCATGCTGACAGGCATGTCCCTGTTGACAAAGCCCTCCCTGAGCCTCGTTTCATTTGATCCTCAAAATCACCCCCTTGGCCTTTTACAGATGAGGATACTGAGAACCAGAGCAGCTCGGAAGTGGCAGGACCGGGCTGCGGTCCGGGCTCCACGGCCCCTGCTTTGAAAGCTATCTAGGGAGGTGGACGGGATTTAAATCATGGCTGTGAAGATTATTAGTGTGTGACCCTGACCAAGACAGATACCTGTCCTGAACATTACTCCTCTCATCTCTAAGATGGGAACATATTAGCTCGAGACTGAAGCGTATGGAATTATTTTTCATATGACAACATAAAATGCCTCCCTCTATGAGATCATTGGCTTGGAATCTGGCAGAGAAAGGACCTGAGGAATGTTTCTGCTTTCACCTTTTTTACCTCCCACCTGTAATCCTCAGCACAGCAAGGGGAGTTTCCCGAGACAGGTGACTTCAGTGCCATCTCATCTGAAGGTGTTGGTGGGGAGGTGGCTCAGGTGTGGAGGGAGAGGGGGTAGGGACGGACACTGGTCTATGTCTGAGGTTCCATCATTAGAAACTGGGGCTCAGTCTATGGTCAGAGTGAAGGCCCATTTCCTGTGAAGAGTACACTGTTCTCCCATGAAAACCAAATCTGGCACTCAGTATTTCTAACCTCACCCAGGCTAATGAGTGAGATGCCTCTCCTTGGAGCAACCACTCCCCCGCTCACCTGCATGACCTTGCAAACCCTTTAGTACCACAGCCCAGCTGGAGAAGGCTAGGAGCTCTTGCCATCCCACTCCAATGTCTCTCCCCCTGCCAACCTGCTGACGGACCCATGGAGGCAGAGGAAACCCACCAACAAAAGCCACCAACAAAAGCACTTAGGGCCCCAGGTACTCAAGTTAACATTCGGTTCCCACCGTTCAGGAACCTAGCTCATAGGGGCTTGCTTCTTAAACTCCTACTTGCACACACTGCTCTCAGATGTGCCTATTTAGCAAAGTTGGTTCTCAACCCCGGGGGTCCCCAGCTCCCAAGCTCTGAGAGGCCCCGTGGTCAGGGAGCTCAGACCCCGCCTGAGCGGCCCCACTTTTGGCTTCCATGGCTGCTGCACAGCCCTCCCCTCCCCCCAACCCAGACCAGTCCAAGCCATCCTTCTCACCACTCTCTGGACCACACCGCCCTCCCTCACTGAGGCTCTAGGGCCCATGCGAGCATGCGTGTGCGCCTGTCCCTACAGGGACGCGTGCTTGGTGCATCTTCCTGCCTGCCACCGGGGAAACAGGTCTTGTAAAAATGGCGAAAGACCACTTCACACGAGGCTTCATCTGCACACTTTACCCCTCCCCTGCTTTATTTTTCCATAGCACTCAGGTACTGGCACCCTGGCTATTGTGGTCACTGATTAATTTATCGTCCACCTCCCTCACCAGAATGTAAGCTCTGGAGGACACAGACTTTGCTCCATTTGCTTCTAGAACAGGGCCTGGCACAATGATGAGAATGATAAACCGTCTATCCTACGGGGATAGACGTCATCCTACAGGGGCTGATGTCATCCTACGGGGGCTGACGTCATCCTACGGGGACAGACATTATCCTACTGTGAAGGATGTGATCCTACGGGGGCAGACATCATCCTACGGGGGCAGACGTTATCCCACTGCAGAAGACGTCATCCTATGGGGGAAGACACTTACAAGGGAGTTTTAACTCAGAGGTGCTAGGTTTGCTGGTGGCCTCACGAACAGCAGCAGACTGAGCTGGAAGCACCTGCTCCTTCCAGCCCCTCACATCAGTCCCAGAACCAGCACAGGGCTGCTCAGAGCACACTGGTGACTCGCTGAGAATTGTCTTTTGTAATCGCAGAAGAGACGTTGGGAACTCCTAACTCAGTCCCTCCTCAGGCCCCCGAATACAGCCCTGGGAGCCTCAACCCCGTGCAAGGGGCAGACGCAAGAATCTTGCTTCAGGGATGTCCGTGGGAGGCCGAGCTCCGCCAGGACCTGGCGGCCCCTGCCTGAGCCCCTGCAGCCCTACCCCACCGGGGCGGAGAGGGAAAGGCCTGGCGCTTACCATGGACTCACTGATGAGGAGCAGCAGGAGGGCTTCCTCTATATTATCCTTCGGGCAGTAGAGGCTGAAAGACACAAATGGCAGGCGCGGCTCTAGCACAGGCCACTCCAAGCACGCGGCTGGCCAGCCATGCTGGCCCTTCTGCCCCGGAGTCGACAGCGGCCCTGGTAAGGTGACCCCTCCTGCATAATTTACAGACACCGGATACCACCTGCAGCTCCTTCTCCAGCCCCAGAGTTCTGGATTTGAAAGGCTGAGGTGGTGGGCGGGGCCAGGAATACTGCAGATGCTGGTGGGGGGGGGAGAGATGTCCCTCCCAGCCCCCAGGGCTGCAGGACACCGCATGGCGCAGCCGTGGCATGGAGCAGGGAAGAGCCGCTCAGATCCCACTGTCAATTACTAAACACATAAGAGAGAAAGTATATGCAGACTAGTAGGAAGGTAGGTAACCTCCAAATAATTCGACCTTTGGATGCCTTCTAGAATGTTCTTCCCAACCCCCAACCTGGAGACTGTCTTCCCTGGTCTATTAGGCTCCTGTGGATACTGAAGAACCTGCATGATAGTGAGCTGGGCGGCAGGTGGAGGAACGTGCAGGGCAGAGAGGGGATGTTGGAGCCCCAAGTGTGGTATGAAACTGGCATGGTGGGATGTCTGGGTGGCTCAGTCACTAAGTGTCTGCCTTCAGCTCACGTCATGATCCTGGAATTCCGGGATAGAGCCCTGCATCAGGTTCCCTGCTTGGTGGGAAGCCTCTCTCACTCTCTCTCTAGCTGTGTTTCTCTGTCAAGTAAATGTCAAATAAAATCTTAAAAAAGAAAAAAAAAAAAAAAAAAAAAGCAACTGGCATGGTCCAGCAAAGCTTACTTGTCTCCTTCATAGAGGTGAGGTTTCCGCAGGGCCTGCATGATGAAGGAGTTCTCTTCCTTGCTCATGAACTCAGGCAGCGGGTGAGACAGGGGGCTCCAGTAGCACTCCTCACTCAAGGAATGTAGCAGGACCCCCGCCAGGTGCTTGGCTGCCATCTGGCAGAAAGGGAGGAACTCAGACCCTGAATGCCACCCTCCCACCACGCGGCCAAATACGCAGCCCTGCAATGTGCTGCCCCCTCGGAGGCGCAGCACTCCACTCCACTCCCAAGGAGCCCCCTGTTCTGTTTCTACCACTGAGACTACCCACTCCTTCTGTTGGCCTTTGTTGGCCTCTACTTAATCTTCTGTCCTCTCCTAGATGGGAGGTATGTTTCCTCCTCCTCTGGCTCCATGGAGCCCGGCACAGCTCTGAGTATTCAGCAGGCCTTTGCAGAGCGTGAAGCGACTAGCAGCTCTCTTGACCAGATACCTTCCTGATCCTTGATCACAAATTCTAGAGTGAGAAGCAGCTGTGGCTCTGATTTGGGGTGTATTAAAGCCTAAGAAGGTAGGCCCAAACTGGGGCAGGAGGAGAAGTCCAGGCTATTTGTTAAGATCATCAACAATCCCTGAGAGTTAGCCTTACCACCTTGCTAGGAAGGGATGACATTGGGCTTTAACTCTGATCTAAAGGTAGGGGCTCTGTGTGGTGCTGAGGGAGCTTCCCGGGCTTGGTGGGAGAGAATGCGGAGGTCGATTAACAATGTCTGCCATGAGCACACACAGGGAGAGGAGATGCGGGCCTGTAACATACTGTCATCCCTGATTCAGAGGCTGCCTGCTAGCACTTTGGCTGTTTCCCACTGAAAGTGGCCCCTGTGTAAGCCGGCCACAGCCAGCAGCCAGCCCCGAGGCCTCGCCATGTTACCACTTTGAAGTTCTGCGTTGCTTTGGTCTCCACGGTGCGCAGGACCTCCCGGAGCTCTCTCATCCCTTTCACAATATTCCTAGGGGGAAGACAGCAGAAGCAGGGTCATTCCCAGCCTAGTTCCCACAGACAACATCATCAAACCTGCAGATACAAGCAGGAGCCTGCCCATTTGACTCGACTGTGTGCAGTCTCCTCTGGTATTTCCAATTTGATGTTTTGCTCCATTCCTCTTTTTTTTTTTAAATGCTCGTTGCAGCCCACTAAACAGACCCTGCAGCCCACTAATGGGCTGTGGCCTGAAGCCTGAAACACTGCTTTGTGGCCCCTGCAAGGGTCTGTATGCCCAACATGCAAACATCATCTATTACCGCCTGCCCCCTTTTCCTCCCACCCAAGTCAAGGCTGGCCCCTTTGTCAGCACCCCCAGAGCTCACAGAATCCAGTCTAGGTCTTCATCATGGCATCGTGGGGCTGGCAGGTCTGCCCCTCACCTCTCACCCATCTCATCTCCTGCCTCTCCTGCCACTTTTTGAACAACCAACCATATGACCTATGTCAAGTCTTGGCACATACTCCTCCCACTGCCTTAAACAGCCCTTCCGCATTCACCCTTAGCAATAACACTTTCTCCTTGCAGCCTTCCCAGACCCCTCCCCACACTCGCCCCTCCAGCCTGCGTCCCTCTTGCACCCTGTTAACTCCTCTTCTGAAGCATGACCTTGCGTGGTCCTTTCCCAATCATGCGCTGACTCGTCGTGCACCGTGCATTCTGGAGGGCAGGGCTCCTGTCTTGCTCCCGAAGCTCAGCACTAGAACAGCTCCTGGTACACAGCAGGTGCTCAGCCAATGTTTGAGCCCTGCCCTTCTCCTTTGCTCTGGGGGTTCCCTGGATCATAGCTCACAGGTGACAGCAGAGGCTGCCAGGTTGGCAAATTTAGAAATCGAAGACCACAGAGAGGTGAAAAGCCAAAGGTAGCAGCCAGGAAAGCTCCAGGCGCCCCTCCTGCATCTTTCATGCACAAAACAGATTCCTGGGCCATAAAAGAACAAACAGGCAGACCAAGTCCCTGCCTTCTGGGAACCTCTAGTTTCAGAGAAGAAACCAAAGATGTGCAAACTACCAACATTATAAACACAGACCCTCATTTGCAGGGGGCTGAGGATGGAGACAGAGACCACAGGGACAGAGTCAGAGTCACGGTGACCTTTCCCCATCTGTCCAGAGCTTCAGAAGAACCAGGACGGGCTATCAGGCCAGGGAACCACAAGTGCCCAGAAAGACAATCAAGTTTGGGCGCTGCCACTGATACCACATAGCCTGAGGAGGGGCTCACGTCCATGGGCTCTGCATCGGCTCCTCCTCTACAAAACGAGGCCTTCGGTGTGGACAGTGTCTCCCAGACTTCTGTCATCTGCATCCCACGGTTACAAGTCCTATTCCTAGCTGCACACCACCAATGTTTTTACTCAGGCAACACTTTTCTTTACACCTTCTTTTCCACTTTAATAGATGTATCTTAATCAAGAATACCTGGAGTCACGGATTTGGTGTGCAAGTTTGTTTTTTTTTCCGCCAACAGATACTAAATACAGAAGTACTTACAAAACGTTAGTCTTTGTATCACTCCAAACCACCTTGTGTACCACTAGAGGTACAGTTTGAGAAACAATAGATTAGACCATGGGTTCTCAAAGTGTGGTCCCTGGACCACAGCCACAAGGCATCCTGGGAACTTATTAGCAATGCAAAGTCTGACAACCGCCCCTGCCCCAACTCTAGACCTGCTGAATCAGAAACTCCTGGGTGAGCCCAGCAATCTGGGTTTTATCAAGTTCTCAGGGGGTTCCCATGGACATTCAGTTCTGAAAACCACCGGGATGGGTGATCCTCAGTGTCTTCCGGTTCTCCCATGCTAAGAAGCTAGGTTCCAGAAGGGACCGCATGATGTGGAAACTCCAGCTCTGCAGCCAGATCCTAAGTCTGCAATCTTGAGAAAGTGTGGCAGCCACTCTGAGTCCTGCCTGTCCATAGGAGGGAGGGTTCCTCACTTGCTCGTAGTGCTGCCAGGAGGACGAGTGTGTGCACAGCCCAAACATACTCAGGCATGTGAGAGAGGCGCACTAAACAGTATTTTCCTTTCCCCTTTTACTTTGGGTCCTAGAGACCTTCAATTCTGCTTTAATTTGCCACATTATTTTGCTTGCAAGTCCAGGAGTGAATGAGGGCAGAGAACCTGAGGGGATTTCCCAGTTCTGTGTCCACCTGTTTCCTCCCGTGAGCCCTGACACACACACAGGATTTCCCTGGGAGACACACCACACCCAGGGACAGACTGGGAGTCCCCAGGAGCCCAGGCAGGAGGAGCCTGCAGCGGAGGCCCTTCCGTCCCACTGAGGCCTCTGCCTTAGAAAGAACCCAGAGTTGGACAGCTGGCCACAGGTCTGGCCTGCTGAGGGGAGAGCCCAGCACCAGCCGCCACCAGGAGAGAGCAACAAGACGGACTGCATGCGCTTCCAGAAAAGAGAAGAAATGGCGTGCTCTGCAAAGTCTACAGGCGAGCAAAGCCCTGGCAGCCGGGCCAGTGGTCACAGGCTGGGGCCAGGCTGGGCCCAGGGGCTGGACTCTGGGACTGCTCCAGAGCCTGAGGGCCCAGAGCCAGCCTGTGGCTCCTGGGACCTGTGGGTGATTTTCCACTCTGTGGGCTCCCTGCCAGCTTCCTCCCTGGCAGCCCAGCTTAGGTTGCTATCAGGAGCCCACAGCCAAGAGGGATACTACGGCCTCTTTTTCCCACCCCAGCTTCAGAACTGTCCTCTTTCTGCCTTTAGTCTCCACATCAACAGCACTAGGAGAGGGTGCCCAGACCACGGCACTGACATCACCTAGGGGGGTGCGGAGAAATGTGGACTCTCAGGGACCCTGTGCCCCCCAATACACACACACAATGAAGAATTCAGGACTGCATTTCACAAGATCCCCTGTCCCAAAAGTTGTGTAATTTTACTGTTTTCAAAACTGTAAGGGATTTTTGCATCTAAATCAGCTCCCAGGAATCCTTTCGCCAAGCCCTCAGGCATCTTTTGGGTAAATCCCAATTTTCATGGAATGCTCATAAAGAGAAAAACCAACACAGAGGGTCCAGTGGCCACAGCTGTATGGGGAAAGACCTGGGGTCCCAGGCGGCCCTAACCTGTTCTGAGATGTCGGGAACAGCCCTCTGCCTCAGTTTATGTCTCTGGGACGTGGGAAATCAGACGGGGTTTCTCCCACCAGCCTGAGCAAAAGCTCCCGGTGGCAGGTAGAGCTGAGGCTCTGCCCAGCCCGATGAGAGGGCACTTGAAAGATCTCTTTGTTCTCTGTCTCTCACGCTGACCTTTCAGAGCAGAGGTGCCACTTTTAACGATATCCAAACAGGGCCTCAGACCAACCCTGGCCCAGAATCAGGCTGCGTGCGAAGCCAGGAAGACAGTGATCCCAACTCACCCTGGCTGGTGAGAAAGGCACAGATGTACAGGCAGGGATGGGTCATCGAGGGAGGCCTCCAGGTGGGAGGCGCAAGGTGGCGGTGAGCCCCCCGAAGCCCCCTTGTCAGCAGCAGGCAGATTTTCCAAAGTGCTCTGTCCCACTCAGTCTTCACAGCTTCCGATGAGGCTGGTAAGGCAGGCGTTGTTCTCCCGGCTTCCAGCACAATGCTTGGCACATAGAAGGCACTCAAAAGACCATTGTGCAATAAATAAACTCCCATTTTTCCAATGGGCAAATGAAAGCAGGGTAGACACCTGCCTTTCCAGGCCATCGCTTACCTGAGGGGAGAGGCGGGCTTACCACAGGAACCAGGGTTTCACACTTTTCTCCCTTTAAATGAAAAAGATCCCTGAGAAAGACAATGTTTGTCTTTTGATTCAGCAGGATTACACTTTTCTCCCCTGGCTGTGTGAACTCTAGGACCCCTGAAATTTAGCTAAGTGACTAGTCTTTCCAAAGGACCTACTGTGCTCCCAGTGTCTGACTGGTCATCAGCCCTGTTGACTAGAGACATTCAACAAACACTCATGGAATGAACAGAAAGACAATGAGAGAATGAATGTCTCGTTCGTGGCCCTGCAGGTAAGGAGCTCAGTCTGTTAAATCAGCTCTTGATTCAGAGCTTAGCAGAGTATTTTGCATACAGTAGGTCCCCAACAAATATTTTTTGTTTTGCTTTTTGGTCTGGTTTGATCTGAAACAGAGAATAAGAAACTGCATGGAGTTTATGGTTGAATGGAATCTCAAAAGACACTGGGGCATGGGACCCCAGCCAGAAGCCCCCATTTCAGGGCTGGCACTTATGACCTAGGAGAGGTTTCTGGTCAGGGACCCAGAAGAGCACAGCCTGTTGGCAGATCCCAACAGCTGGAGCGTTGAATCAGGAGAGAAGGTCAGGTGAAGTTCAAACACTTATCAGGTTGTTCACTCCTGCCATAGACCCAAAGCATTAGTTTCAAAAACTAAAGCGCTCCTCTTTGCCCAAGTCCCAGAAAAAGGCAGAAAAATGCTTCCTTAAAGGGCAGCGAGGACATCTGAGCAAAGAGATCTTTCCTGTCCAGCGAGGATAAAGAGTGGGTTCTAACAAGAAATACAGGCTGTGCCTTAAGAGAGCCTGGGAGAGTGTGTCCTCTCCAATGGGCCTCAGAGGTCTCCCTGTGCCCCCGAAGAGTGACACAGGTCACTAGGAGGCTCTCTGGGGCTTCCGTGTTGGAGGACTGTGGCCCCCGAATCCTCCTCAGCGCCATCTGTCTCCTGCCCGCCCCAGCACTGCAGACAGTGGGTGGCTGGTACGGGCAAGGCAGAACCACTGCTGATGAACACGCCCCGCGAGGGGGGCGCACGGCCCAGGAGGTCTCGTCCATTGGGCAGAGTGCCTCCCCCACAGCTGTGGGCAGCCCGGGCAGCCTGGGCTGCCTCTCAGTTCAGCACCTAGCTGGCAAGGTGAAGCCTGTGGCAGCTGCACACCCACACCCACCCACACACACACACTCACGCCCCTCAGCAAGGGAGAGTGCTTTTATAAGGCTGAACAATCTGCCAAGCCCTGGGAAACTCCCTTAGAAAGCACACACACTCCCTTCTCTATTGTTTGGCTGTAGTACAGTGAGTACATACTGCTTTAGTAATTAAAAAAAAAATTCTTTTAACATGCATGAAACATACAGCCCACCTGGTTCAGTACACATGCCTCAAGCTCCTTCTTAGCCCAGAGCCAAGAAAAGGCTCTGCAGGTCTAGGCAGAAGGAAGGGGGGAAAAATCACTCCAAAGAGAATGGCCCCTTGCCCACTCTGGGGGAAGAAGCCTGCAGCTTATGTTCTTGCTTTTGGGAGCTGCCCAGAGACTCAGGTCCTAGAGAGGTCAGGGCCCTGGACAGGGACAGGCAAATTTCCTGTGATTGCATCTCCTTTGGCTTCCCTCGCACCTCACCCCTGGAGCTGCTTCATGCAAAGGAGAACCAAACCTCTCCCACAGCTAGAACTCTGGGCCCCCTCCCCGCCACCATTGTCTGCAGCCACCCGAACATGTGAGAAAGGTGCCCTCTCCTGGCAGCTGGCACCCGTGGAACCACCTGGAACAAAGCTCCAATCAGAGTCCACGCCTGCCCTCTGGTGGCAGCGAAGGGAATCGAACTGAGGGTCTCAGACCCCTGCCCTTTGGTGGGCGTCTCTCTCAATTTATTACTGTCCTTTCAGGTCCTGTACATTTTTTTTTTTTTTAAGATTGATTGACTGATTATGTATTTATTTATGAGAGAGAGAGAGAGAGAGAGAGAGAGAGAGAGAGAGAGAGATAGTATGAGTGGGGAGAATGTCAGAGGGAGAAGTAGACTCCCCCGTGGAGCTGGGAGCCTAATGTGGGACTCGATCCCAGGACTCCGGGATCATGACCTGAGCTGAAGGCAGTCGCTTAACCAACTGAGCCACCCGGGCATCCCAGATCTTTTACTTTCAATTCCAGGTCTTAGGAACCCTGTCATCAGCTACCGGGCAAATGGCAGGAATTAACTATGAATCAATAAGGCAAGCCTCTAAGGAAAAATGAATGTCCCTCAAACCTACTAAGTCTAAAATACTTAGGCCCAGGCTTAACCAAAGCCCAGAATAAAAGAAGAGCTGTTGGAGGTCAAGCAGCCCATGTCAAACCCTCACATGAGGGACAAGGGTGGACTTAGAGCAGGCACTGTCTGTGGCCATCTGTCCTCGGGAGCAGAGCACTCCCAGTCCACCCAGGGCCCACATGGGAATGAGCGCCCTTCTGCCCAGAAGCAGGTCGCACCATCTCCCCCTGCTCCTCAGGCCCTGAGGGAAGTCTTCTAACACTAAGAAGCTCCCTGGTCCCCGAGAGCCCACTGTATCCCAGCAGCACCCCCACCTCCCTGCCTCCTTTCCCTCCCTACCCAGCAATGTCTGATGGCTCCATTCGGCTGCTTGACTGTCTGCTCTGTGCTGGGATGGAAGGTCCCTAAGGAGGGGAGCTCATTCTGTTCCCAGCTTCAACTCCGTCACTCACATGGGGTGCCTGGTACATGGTGGGCTCTGAGAGGCTACTGTGAAATGAATTCTTGGGCTGTTCTCTGGGGTTTTTCCTTAGTCCCTCCCCCTTACTGGGCTGTGACCTCTCTTTACATGGGGAAGGGTTTTACCACTTTCCCAAACACCCCAAGAACCCAGGTAAGGTGGGGGGTGGATTTAATCAACAGGAAATGGCTCTGGAGCCCTTTCAAGGACTGCCCCAGAGGAGGAGACCCAATGTCAGACATCGGGGTCCCCATGTAGTCCTGAACCTCTGCTTCTCACACCTTAGGCTAAGGTGGTGGTTCTCAGCTGGGAGTGATTTCGCCGTCCACCACCCAAGATATTTGTCAACATCTGGACACATTTTTGGTTGTCACACTTGGGGTAGGAAGAGCTACTGGCATCTAGTGGGCAGAGCCAGGGATATTGCTGAAGCCTATGATGTACTGATTATCTGGCTCGCAGCGTTAACACCTCAGTACCTGAGAAACCCTGGATTGAGGTGCCCTTTTTTTTTTTTAAACTTCTTAACAACAAATATATATAAAAAGTCATTGGAACTGGTAATTCACCTAGGAAGATGGAACTCTGATCTGAAGACCAGAATGAGTAATTAGGAAAGCTCACACCACTGTGGGCGGGTGGTAGGCAAGGCTCGGGACTGTGGGAGCACAGACCCACTGAGCACCAGGCTTGCTGGCTCTGGGCAGGTTACTTCCCCTCTCCTTTCTTCAGTAAGTGGGGACATTATTAGTTCTTCTTCATAAGATCCTGCCTGGCATGCAGTAAGTTTTCAACAAGTATTAGCTACCGTTAAGAGAAAAGAGGGAAAGAAACTATTTAAAGTCCAGCCAGGCACACAGGGCCAAAGCCCCTGCTTTAAAAATATCACATTCCCGGGCCTGCTCTGGGCTGGATGTGGGCACGGGAAATGGACAAAGGCGCTGAGTCGTTGCCACATGTCCTGGGGACTGCAGCTCAGCACTCAAGCTTTCAAATGTTTGGGCTGTTTGCTTGGAAAGAAATGATTCAGTTTCCACTGCTCTTAATTTGGGAGGCATGGGGGAGGAGGGAGGAGAAGAGTCAGCATCCTGTCTTCCAGGACTAAAATTTGTGCTTCAGAAGGAAGAGAGGACGCAGAGTGGGGAGCAGAGCGACAGGACCAGAACAGTAACTGGAATTCCTTGGGCTCCCCTGGAGGGGTGAGGGTTGGTTAATGCTCTGCCCACTGTTGGCGGCCACACACACACACACACACACACACACACACACACACACACGGTATGCAGAACACAGACAGGGAGGAAGAGGCTCACTTGGGGAGGGGTGGGACCAGCTTCGGGAAGAGGAGCCACCCGCTGAGACTGGTGACTCAGGGTCCCAGAGGAGCAGAGACAGCCCTGAGTCAGGGTAGCCAGGATCAGTCCAACAACCACTGGAGCCCTGTCCTTTTCCCACACACCCCCATCCCAAACTGGAAACGACATGGGTTTTCAGGCTACTCAGATCCAAAGCTGAAATCCCAGTGGGTGAGGTGGGGCAAGCTGCTCAACCTTGTTGAGGCTCTGGTCCCTCTCGAGTGACCTGGGGTCCCCTGACTTCCTTCACAGGAAACTGTCCCCGCTGAGCATGTGCACACACTAGGTGCTTGGTCACTGCCCTCCTTGCCTCCCGGCTGTCCTTGATGGTTACCGCAACCTCGTCACACCTGTGGCTAGTGTGGTGTGGGGAAGGAGAGCGGACAGCCCTGATGGGACCGCAGTGGAGAGGGGGTTCACAGCAACCCTCCCTGTGCTCTGGGCTCAGTATTCAAGGTGCTTTTCATTCCTTCCTCTCCTTGGACTCAGAAACACGCCCCCCAACTCCGGATGCAGAACAAACAGAAGCTTCTTGTTCGAGGAAGCAGAGCCAGGGGTGGGGCATGGAAGAGGAACTCAGCCGGGGTTGCTGGGTGGTCGCCCCCTCCCAGGCCCTGCCTCTGCGACCTCCAGATGGCCAGGGTGCCTCTCAAACTCTTCAAACTGGAAGCAGAGGCCACATCTACCAGGCCAGAGTGCACTCACAGCAAATGCACGGGTGGCGGCAGCGGCTTATTCCCCCCGGGGTTTCTGCTGTGAGCAGAGCAGCCTCACAGTAGGAGCGGTGGGCTGGGTCCTGCACTCATAATCCTGGCTCTGCCCAGGACAGGTCACTTCCGTTCTCTTGCCTCTACATCCCGCCCTGTAGAACAGGGATGCATCAACAGCCCCTACCAGAGGGCTGCCGGGAGGACAAAATACACACGAGGTGAAGCACCTAGCAAGTGCCTCCCACAGACTCGGCACAAATCAGATGATGACTATTTGTTAAACGCCAGAATGCAGGGAACACTGGAATCTCGAAGATCTACTCTGAGGGTGTGCTACACACAAAGGGCCCTTCTACCCCTCGTGCCGACAGGAGGCCTTGGGAGGGACGGCCCCGTGAAACACACAGCAGGCGTCAGTCAGCACACTCTTCTGGAAAGGGCTGGGGAGTCAGTATTTTAGGATGTGCTATCTACTCTACTCTGGGTGAGAGATGGTATGTCAGCAGTACATGTGGCTATATTCCAATAAAACTTTATTTGCAAAAACAGGCGGTGGCAGACCCGAGATGCTGGGGTGGGGGGCGGGCATCTCGTCACATCCCCCCTCACCCCTGAGGGCCGCGCCTGCAGACAGAAGGGTGCCCCCCCACCCCACTGGGGCAGGGGCAGGGGCAGGGGAGGGCAGGGCTGCCCGCAGCTAGGGAGGAGGAGCCTAGCGGCAGCAACAAAAACAGGAACTGGCCCACCAGGCTGCTATGTCTCTGAAACTAAGACTCAGCAACCAAAATAGGAAAGAACAGCACAGACAGCGGAGGTGGAGTGGAGGCAGCATGCTGCCTGGGGTCCCCGGGATGTCCTCTGGTCCCGCACCTCCCCAGCCACGGGGTGGGCTGAGGAGCCCAGGGCTCTGGGCCAGCCCCGCCCTTGAGGGTCAAGCCTCCTGGTCCACATGTCCCAAATGGAGACATTGCTGCCTCCCTGGCCTGGAGCTGGAAACATTTAGACAACAAACACAGAAGATGTTCAAGCTTAGCTTACCCAGCCTATGGACTGCCATGAAAAATAATGCCAGTAAGTAATAATAATGCCTCTGACTCTCCAAGCAGCTGGGACGGATCAGCAGCTCTGGGAGGCATTTTCACCTGGGAGCAGGGTAACAGACGGCCTCCTCCTGGGGACCCTCCCACCCTGTTCTTACCATTCAGAAGACAGGGACTCAGCAGTATCCTCTTGTCTACCAGTGACGGGAGAATGGAGACAGAAGGGGCGCACAGGCCTCCTCCAGGCCAGGGGTCCAGTTGCAGCAGGACTGCCCCCACCCCAGGTGTGTGCCTCTGCCTACCTCACCCTGACAATACAGGAACACACCAGCACCCACTGATCCGCTCGAGAGAGCACACGCCAGCACACACCCAGATCAGAGAGGCCAGACCCGACATGATGAGTGTCAGGGGCACCCTGGCCCAGACAGAAACTTCCAGGTCCCACTCGGCTGCCAACCACCTACCCCTTCTTCAGGTTTGTCACATAAGCGCTCTGGAGGGCAGCTTCCAGGAAGTAGCTGAGCTCGTAGTCAACTGGGTGAGAGCCTTTCAGATGCCGTGATGTGGTGTTATTTGTGACCTGGGAAGGGACACGAAGAGAGACACTGAGTTCTGATTCAGAGGGGCCATGGTAAGAGCCCCGGCGGGTACGGCAGCCCCATGGCCAGCTCCTGTCCCCAGCTGCCTCAGAGGCATGCCCCGTGCCATTCTCAGACCAAATCCAACCTAACTGGCTTTTAACATACGTCCAAAACACACTCCCCTCATTCAAATGCTGGATGCCCAGAGGAGCCCTGCAAAGCTGGCTTTGTCTGCATTTCACGAATGTCGAAACTGAGGCTCCAAATGTGCCTGAGGTCACAAAGCCAATGCTCACCTAGACCTTAAACTTCAGTATGGCCAGCCACAGGCTCAGGCTATTTCTTTTCTTTTTAAAAGATCTTATTTATTTATCTGACAGAGAGAAACAGACAGAGAGGGAACACAAGCAGGGGGAGTGAGAAAGGGAGAAGCAGGCTTCCCATCGAGCAGGGAGCCCGATGCGGGGCTTGATCCTGGGACTCCAGGGTCATGACCTGAGCTAAAGGCCAGACGCTTAATGATTGAGCTACCCCAGGCTATTTCTACATATTCTTGGCTCACTTGGGCTCAGGCTATTTCTACATCTTCTTGGCTCACTCAACAAACCCTCGGGGGCCTACCACATACAGGTACTGTCCCTGTCATATAACCACGGAACGTCAGATAGCCCAACTGCCAGGACCCCAGGTTTCAGGAAAACCTGAGCAGCAAGTGCATTACTAACTGAGCTGTCTTCAAGCCTCGGCTCTAAGAGGGTCACCCAGTCCCACAGAGATCCGCCTCCCTCTCCTGTGCCACCTCCCTTCCCTGATTCAAGATACACATCAATGAACCACCCACCTTATCTTTAAGAGAGGTTCTTAAGTTCTTGGAGCTTGGGGCTGGCTCTCAGGAGGGACAGGCAGCATTTCTGGAATGGCACAGGGCTCCACGGCCTGCCCCGCCCCCCGACCCGAGATAAGCAACTCCCAGGGCCCGTTCATCTGCCCACTGCCACAGGGCCCTGACTTTAGCCCTGCACACCATCCCAGCCCAACATCGCAACCCCCAACTGAATCAGAGACGACCTATTTCATGAAAGTTGTCTCCAAACCCTATGCAATTCCAGTGGGAAAGGCCCCTAAAACAATGCTGTCGAGCCAGGATCCATGTGACCTCAGTAGAGGTCAGCTCAAGCATGCCAGGTCTCCGGGTGGACTTCTGCCAGGGAATGCGCTCAAGGGCGGTTTTCCCGGAGTCCCCCAATCACTTCTCCCTTCCTCCTAAAATCCAATCAAGCAGAGGAACTCTAGGGTAGTGACACTCAACAGGGGCATGATTTTACCTTCCAGGGACATTGGGCGTATCTAGAGACACTTTGGTCACCACGTTTTGGCTGTTAGCATCTGCAGAGACTAGGACACTGCCACAGATTTTATAATGCACAGGTGGCCGCACACGGCAAAGACACGGCCCCGAGGTCCACAGTGCCGAGGCTGAGAAACCCCGCTCTGGGGGAAAGCGGCCTGGCCTGAGCATGACTCCTCCAAAAAGGCCTGGCACATGACAGGTGCCGGGCTGCCATTTTGGCACTTGATAAAGCAGGTGAGGCCCCAACATCTGTGGGCTCTGACTCTCGGCTCATGAGCACCTCCTCCTTCAGGACGCTGACCCCGGGCTCCAGGACCGTAGCACCTGCCTCCTAGCCCCAATAACTGTCTACTGAACAGAATGGCGAGGCACCACCCCCGAATCCTTCCCGACAAGAGATCAGAGCCACACTCCCAGAGTTCCAACCGGGCCAATGCCGCTTAGCAGCTATCTGAACTTCGGGAAGCCGCTGAGCCCTTCCCCGAACCCTAGTTTCTCACTCGGGCAATAGGAACAACAGGACCTCTCGCAGCCAGTGGGCGTGAGGGTTAGATTCAAGAATGGCTGTGAGGTACTCAGTACCGCCCGGCACGAAAGCAGGAACTCAGTGACTGTCTGCAGTACCTGTTTGCGACAGAGCTGCGTATCCTCCTCCCCTCAAACCAAGAGCTCCCCAGAAGGGAAGGGCCAGGGTAGCATCACAGCAGACTGCTAACACCACTGCCTCCCGCAAGGCGGAGCGGGGATAGACGGAGGCTGAGGACTTCCAGACCCCGGCTGGCTGGCTTCTGCTGGCCTCTGAAAGGCTCCAACAATGGGTTCCAAGGCCTCCCCTCCCGGCCACCTGAGGATGGGAAAGCAGGCCTGATTGCAAGGACCAGGGGACTGTACTCGCACTGTGGTGAGGAAAGGGTTTCATCTCTCTAAACCTCATCCACCTGGGGCGCCTGGAGGGCTCAGTCGTTTAAGCATTTGCCTTTGGCTTAAGTTATGTTCCCAGGGTCCTGGGATTGAGCCCTGCATCAGGCTCCTTGCTCAGTGGGGAGTCCTCTCCCTCTGCCTGCCACACCCCTATTTGTGCTCTCTTTCTCTCTGTCAAATAAATAAAAATAAAATCTTAAAGAAAATAAACCTCATCTACTGGATGGGGATAAATCCAATACCGACTTCACAGAGTTGTGGTGAGGCTTATGGAAGTTTAACAGGTACACACAAGCTGTCACATTGGGGCATCCAAGTTGAGCTCACCAAGGAGGCTCTGGGCTCCCCAGTGCAGACTCGTTTATTAAATCTATCTGCTGGAGGAGAAGG
Organism: Spilogale gracilis; assembly: GCA_004023965.1. NCBI lineage: Eukaryota > Metazoa > Chordata > Mammalia > Carnivora > Mephitidae > Spilogale > Spilogale gracilis. The sequence goes on along the minus strand of PITA01002851.1, from coordinate 131,329 downwards.
ATCTCATTCTGAAAGAACAGGTCCACTGTGATGAGCTTTCCAACCATGGGGCCGGGGGGAGGGTACCGAAGTGCATATCTCCATGGGCTTAGTGGGGGCCTGTTGTGATAGGCGCTCCATGGAGGCAGCTGGAAGCAGAGCACTGTATTCCCAGCTCACCTTCTCCAACTCCTGCAGGAACACTTGAGCGATCCAGGAGGCCCTCTCGAAGCAGGTGATCACTTCCTCCTCCCTCTCGGTCAGGCGGTGGCGGGAAGCAATGGAGTTGGGCAGGCGTTCCAGGGAGAGGCCTGCAGGAGGAGGACAGCACCTCAGACCTGCCCTGCCCCGGCTCCCCCGCCCCCTGACCCCAGGCCCTGCCCACGGGCCCGGGGGTGGGCTCACCCCGGGAAACCCAGGCTCAGGAGCAGCCAGTGGGGGGGGGGGGCTGAGGTCCTCAGCAGGGAAGGAGGAGGCTAAAGCAAGGCTACTGGCAGTGGCTGGGGTGAAGCTGCGGGCTGACAGCAGGCACCCCCAAACCCCTCACAGGGAACCATACCATGGCACCCCCACGTTCAACTCCTGCCTACCCTTCCAGGCCAGCTTCTGCAGGAACCATTCCTGAGCTTCCTTCCAAGGTGCTGGACAGAGACACCCACTCCCCTCCAGCACTCACCATCTCTACGCTGTATGCCGGTGCTGACGCCCAGCTTTCCTCCCCCCCCATCCTGCCACCGAAAGTCCCATGTGGACAAACCGTGAGCCTTTCAGCACCACCACTGCAGTGCGTGTGTCTGCACACGACAGAGGCTCGGCCGGGCCGCACTGTGCAGGCACCCTCCCACAGAACCAGTTTCGACCTCGCCTGTTATTTGCGTGCGTGTGGGTCAGCCTGCCGGAAGTGGACGGCTGCCGTCCTTGCCTTCTAGGCACCCACTTCAGTTCTCCATCCCCAGCACCTCCCTTTCCCTGTGAGGCGCCCTCCTGCAGCCTCTGAGCACGAGGACCCTGCTCCAGCTCCCAGGCGGACCCACCACCCGGGCCACGGGGACTGGCTTGGGATGAGTACGGGGCCCGGAACTGTCCTCTTTCCACTGGGGCTGGGAAGCTGGGAGGCGGTCAGCCTGCAAATGTTAGGGAAAGCCTGCCTTACAACGAGGCCACGCACCGTGAATACAGTTCACACGCCGGAGCCATACATCAGCACGCACTTACAAAGTGCGTTTTGTTATGGTTTTTGTTTTTCTTTTGGATTTTTTTAAGACCAGAAAAAGACTGAATAAATTCAAGGTCATGGAAAAAAAAAGTCCAGAGTTGAGATGAGAGAAGACTGAAGAGGGCAGATTCCTAAAAACACCGTCTAAAGCTCTACCCCCTGAGATGTCCCCATATGCGAGCCCGTAACACCCCACCCTGTTTTGGGTAAAGTCAGTCTCAACCGTGTTTCTGTCACATATGACTAACACACAGACCTGACTAGAGAGTGCTTCCTGACCTGGACTGGTGCTTCCTCACGAGCAGAAGCCTGGTCTCTCTCACCTTTGTGTCCCACATGGTACTTTATACGCAACACGTGCTCAGGGGGGACTTACTAGGGGAGCTGTAGGACTAGAGCCCCCAAGTCTCTCCTGCCCGTGCCCCAACAACCAACTGACGACCATGCCCTCAACATTTCCCTTCCCCTTCTCTGCCCCCCTCGTTTTAGGCTTTACCCCTCGAGTGGGTGTGGAGTCAGTCATCAGCCTTCCTGGCCTCCCTCCTCCAGTCGTGTTCGACCGCGTCCTGCACACTGCTCGCACGGAGATCTTTCCGGACCTCCACCGCTTCAATGCTTCCGGGGTCCCCAGTGCCACAGGGTGAGGTCCAAACTCTGGGAGCTCCACACCAGCCCCTCTAGGATTCTATCCCTGTCACCAGGCCATCCTTGGTGCTCTCCGTGCACTACAGGCTGAATGTCTGTGCCCCCAGCCCCCAGGTCCTATACTGAAAACCTCGTGTCCAAGGTGACGGGATTAGAGGCAGGGGTCTGGGGAGGTGATGGCCGGGATTCGCAGGCTTACGAAAGAGACCCCAGAGAGAGGCCTGACCCCTTCTGCCATGTGACCACAGCAGGACGTCAGCAGCCTGCAACCCAGAAGAGGGTCCTCACCATAACCCAACCATGCCGGTGGCCCGATCTCAGACTTCCAGCCTCCAGAGCTGTGAGAAATAAGTGTGTGTTGTGTATCAGCCACCACGTCTGCACTCTGTCAGAGCAGCCCGGGCTAAGATGCCACAGCTGCCGCAGGCACACCCAACCGCCTGTTCCCAACCGCTGACCTTGTTCAAGTTGTTCCTCCTGCCTGGAGAGCACCCCCTCCCCACCTAACTCCCCAAGTCCACCCTAAATTACCAAGTACCTTCTGCACCTCCTAATATACCCTGCTATGACCAACCATTCCCTCCTGGGGCCCCAGTCTATGCCTGACATACTCCTGCCCCACTCATTTCTTCGCACGCCTGTCCAGACTGCACGCTTTTAAAAGGCACAACCATCTCACGTTCATCTTTCCCCTGACTGGCACACAGTGGGCACTCAGCAAGCACTGGCCGGCTGGCGGAAGACTGGGCAAACCTGACCCTGCCTGACAAAGTGCCCTACAAATACAAGGTAAGGAATTCTCGTTTTTCTTGGCAAGATCCCAACTCATATGGATTTAGTGACCTTGCTCTCTGCCAGGCTGGGGCGTGAACAGATCCAAAGGTCGGGGTGACCTGGCCTGGGCGAAGGCAGGCACAGAACGTGAAGGCTGTTGCTCAACACAGATACTCAGTGACAAAGGTCACTGAGTGTCACTGAGTGTCACCGTGCCTCTTGCCAAATGACTTATGATCAGGAGGGAAAAGCTTCTTGCTCGCGAACAAGAAATGGGGCAGGGGAATACTGGGAATCCTGGAGGAGACGCAGAAAGAAGGCAGAAGGCAGGCACCACTCACGGCTGGTGCTGGCCCTGCCCTTCCCCTCAGCTGCAGGGCCTGTCCACCCTGCAGGAAGGTGAGACAAACCAACGGTTCAGAGGCCTGGCCTGGGAGACCAAGGGCAGATGGCGGGAGGACACAGACATTGCAGAAGCCCTACGGCGGATCTGTTTCAACACGGTCACTCTGTGGCTTCTCCGAGAGACACGCTGCTGGCTGGGTTCCTTCCTGCCCCACAGCTGGGCCCAGACCTCGGAAGGATGATGCCAGCCGCGTGGCCAGCTCAGGCTGCCTCCAGTGGGCTGGCAAGAGCAGAGTGGTGAACTGAGTAACATCTGTCTGAGGGGCATCACTGGCCATAGCTGCATTTGTTCCCTCCACGCCTAGCAGGGGCCTCTCTGCCATGCTTCTCTGGAAATTCTCAGCCCCATCCTCCTGGAAAACTCTCAGTGAAACCGCCTCCTCTCTGAAGCCTTCTCAAGCCTCTTGACCTCAGCGCCAGCAGCACACTGTCCCTGCATCTCCTTCGCATATGCCTTTTTCCTACCCTGGAACCATCCTCTCTGCCCGTTCCTGATTGCTCCTGGCACCCAGCGAGAGCAGGGCCTGGTGAGTGGATGGGTACAGAGCTGAAGGCACCCACTCACTTACGCTGAGGACAGAGCCCGCGGGCTTTCTCCTGCTCCACTTACCAAATGGTTTTTGCTGAACACCACTCAGACATAAACTAAAGGACAAACTCTTGATATACATACAATGTGGATCAATCTCCAATAAATCAGGTTGTGTAGAAGAAGCCAGATATCAAAAAAGTCCATGCATGTTCAAAAAGGGGCAAAATTATACTTGGTAGTAGGAGAAACCAACCAATCACCAATGATTGCTGGGGGACCTGAGGGTGGAGAGAGAACCAACTGGAAAGGGCCTGTGGGAAATGTCTGGGGTGATGGCAATGTTCTTTGTCTCTCCTGAGGTACTGGTTATCTTGGTAATTACACCTGTCCAACTCACCAAATTACATACCTAAGATCGGGGGACCTCACTGTATGAAAATTTACCAAAAATAATGGATAGGATGCCTTCTCCGAAGGAAGCAGTTGTGAGAGCACAGAACTAAAAGATCGAACTACAAGAGCTATGGTCACTAAGGTAGTCCTCTGTGAAATAATCTCCCATATACATAAGACCTAACAGCTTCCTGGAGCTGGCAAGCAATGGCTTTTCCTAATGGGGTGCCACAGCTAAGTCATCTAGTTCTGCCCATAAAAAGGGACTTCTTGACCTTTCATTTGCTTTTTGACTCCCACAAAGGTCCATTTTCCTGTCCACAAATAGATCTGATGGGAAACCCACGCGGGCCTGCAGGCCTTGGGTCCGTCCCTTCACCCTTTACCCTGTGAGCCTTTTCACACCGGGGGCCAAACCACAACACCAGATCCCAGATGAGACATGCCACTCCTGAGCTTGGCCCCCAAAGGACCCCAGTGGTTGTCACACAGCCCTGTGAACGGCAGGAATCCAGGAGCTGCCAGGAAGCCCAGGGCACTGCCTCTCAAGTCCCACTGGCAAAGAGACCTTTCTGTGAAAACACCCAGCTCTACAAACCAAAGGAGGGCTCATTTCAAGAAGAGTGCTTGGTTTTTCACAAAGTCTGAAATTTCGGTTTGGAGGCTAGCGGATCTGGTTTAGCCCGGGGCTCAACACTGGGGCTGGTCCCTGCCTCTTCAGGCTAAGATGACTCACCACCTCAGCAGATGGGCGTCTTTCCAAGAAGCCCCGCCCTTGGAGCCCTGGGCCCTAGATGCAGAGGTGGAGAGCACGGTTCCTCTGCAGTGGAATTTTCCAGTTGGGGGGACCCCTCCCTCCCTCCTGTCCCGTTGGTCCAAGCGGCACAAGGCACCCACAGAAGGCTAAGCCTTTGGGTACCTGGGTTGTGGGGAGGGAGAGGAAGAAATGCAAATCACTGCTTCAGCCCTCAGGGAGGAAGCCTCATGCCGGGTAGGGAAGAACCTTCCTAAATCACACTTGGAAGCCGGCCATTGTGGGAATGACAAACTGACAGTTCCTCAAAAAATTACAAATAGAATTACCTTATGAACTCAGCTTCTGGGTGGAGATCCAAAAGAACTGAAAGGAATCCATGTTCACGGCAGCACAACACTTCTGCTAAAGGCAGAAACATCCCAAGAATCACTGACAGGATGCATAGATAAAGACAATGGGATAGGAGCACACAATGGAATATCACTGAGCCTTCAAAAAGAAGGAAATCCTAGCATATGCCACACAGATAAACCTTAAGGCCATTATGCTAGGTGAAACAGGCCAGTCACCAACAGACAGGCAGTATATGATTCCACTTCTACGGGGAACCTCAAGTAGCTACTTCATGGAGACAGAAAGGGAACAGCAGTTGCCAGGGGCTGCAGAGAAGGGCAATTGGGCCGATGCTCAGTGCGTACGGAGCTGGGGTTTCGCAACATACAGAGTTCTGGAGACTGGATGCACGATGTGAATGTTTGTAACACTACTGAATTGTAGATATGCTCACAAGTGGTCAAGTGACTTTGACGTCCCATGTATTTGACCTCCGTTAAAAATAAAATCTTGAAAAATTAGTTAAGATGCTTAATTTTTATCTATTTTACCAATGTTTTAAACACCATGTTGACCTACCGGCTTCTACTAGTTTCAGGTGCACAATACAGTGATTCAGCGTTCCATACAACACCCGGGGCTCATCATGATAAAGACCTTATCCCCCCCCCTCACTTATTTCCCCTGACTCCCCTACCCCTGCCCCTCTGGAAACCATCACTTTGTTCTCTATAGTTAAGAGTCTGTTTTTCTCAGTTTGTCTCTCCATTTTTCTCCCCTTTCTCATTTTTTTTTGTTTGTTTTTTAAATTCCACATGAGTGCAAGCATATGGTATTTGTCTTTGTTGGACAGACTTATTTTGCTCAGTGTTATTCTCTAACTCCACCCACACTGTTGCAAATAGCAAGATTTTGTTCTTTTTTATGGCCGACTAACATTCCATTGTACCTATTTACCACATTTTCTCTCTCTATTCATCAGTCAATGGGCACTTGGGCTGCTTCATATCTTGGCTATTGTAAATAACGCTGCCATAAATATAGGTGTGTTTATATCTTTTTGAGTTAGTGTTTTTGTATCTTCTGGGTAAACACCCAGTACTGAGATTATTGGATCACAGGGTAATTCTGTTTTTAACTTTTAACCTCCATACTGTTTTCCAACCAGTGTGCATTGCCACCCACAGTGTAAGAAGGTTCCTTCTTCTCCACATCCTCGCCAGTACCTGTTGGTTCTTGTGTTGTTGATTTTAGCCATTCTGACAGGTGTGAGGTGATAACTCATTGTGGTTTTGATTTGCATTTCCTGGTTATCGGCGATGTTGAGCACTTTTTTATGTGTCTCTATATTTTACCAATTTAAAAAAATGAAAAAAAAAAAAGGAAAGTTGACAATTTGACTCCATGTGCCAGCTCCAAATAAATAAATAAATAGATAGATAGATAGATAGATAGATAGATAAATAAATAAATAAAATTATGCTTTGATCCAGTAACTTTACTTCTAGGAATTTATCCCTAAAAAAAAAAAAAATCAATGGCATATGCAAAAATTTAGTTTCAAAGATCTCAATGGCAAAAAGATGAGATTTAACCTACAGGTCCAGCAACAGAGGACAGGTTTGCTAAACTACAGGAGATTCTTACAACGCAATACTATGAAGCTTTAGGCAGCGATGCAGACATGTACTGGAAAATGGCTTATAAAATACTCACTTTGGAAAAGAGATTATAAAATATGATTGTATGAACTTATTTTTGTTTTACAAAAAAAACCACATATAAGCCTATAGGAAAAAAGACTGGAAGGATACACCCAAAACATGTATAGAGACCCAAGTCTCAGGTTCCTGAAACACAAAAGGGGTTACTACCAATGCCCAATTCATGCGAAACTGAAATATGATAATATTATACAAACAAGAACACACACTCTCGGAGAATGTTAAGTGAGGCTCATAGTGACCTCTCTGGAAGGGATTTGGTCCTTCCCTGGAATGACAAATGAAACTTCTAATTCAAGGAGGAGAGATTCTTTCTAATACCCCTCAGTTAAAAGTGCCAGAGTCCACACTAGATCCGGGTCTTCTGGCTTCAACACTGTCTGCTGTGTCAGCCCAGACTCCCTGTGCCTCCCGCTACCTGCTGTGACCCCCAGGGGTTCCCAAACGTCTCTAGCCAGTCCCAGGTCGCCCACCTTTCATGTGTGTATCTGATGGCTGAGTTACAGCTGTCCACTCTGCAAGGGGACGGGCCCTCGTGTCGGTGCCGGTGCCTCAAATGCAGCCCTCAAAGGCTAGCTGCGCTCCACACCCCCAGCCCAGGAAGGCGCTCACTGAAGGCCAGGTGCGCACACCAAGAACATGCCTAGCCCCTTGTAAGATGCCCCCAAAGCATTCCTCTCCACTTGTTTCTCTCCCTCTGGAAGCCAGGCCCTTGCTCCCAGGACTGCAGTGTCAGGGCAGGGCAGCCGCACCAACAGTGTGACCCGCTTCCCCACAAGGCCAGAGACCCCCGCCCCTTTGCAAAGGAAGCCAAAATCAATAGCTCATTCCTGCCATATCAGGACTAAAAAAAAAAAAACAAAACAAAAAAACCCCGCCAAACTAAATATGCCACTATGTCCTGCCTGTAGGAGCAGCCTGGTGTCTTTCTTTTCAAAGGTTTCAATAAGCCCCAAGTTCCCAGGTGAGGGCAGAATAGCTTGGGGTTGCAGTGACCAAAGAAAACAGAAAAACAAAAACTCAAGGAGGTGAGGAGAAGAGAATTGGTGGCTCGTCATTCTCACAGCTGTTAAACGGTTTGGGGTTTTTTGTTTTTGTGGGTTTTTTTGCATTTTTACTTTCCATAGCACCTTCACCATTTAGCACCAGCTGTGGCACTTGGGGAGAACCGAGGCCATTTTTCTCCATAGCCAGCCTTGTCTTCTCCCCATCAGCCAGCGGGCAAGCCTGTCCAGAGCATGGACCACGGCCTCTCCGGTGCTGGTCTGTGAGCAAGAGAAAAAAAAAAGGCAGATTCATGGCTGGAGAAATGAGGGGTCATTCCTCCCTCACATGTTACCACACAGAGCTAGCGCCAGAGAAAGAGAAGTGCCACAGGCCCAAGGGGAGAGGCAGCTGTTTGCCACAGAACAGGCTTCCGAGAGGTGGATAACATCGCGAGGTTTGTGGGGCTGAGCCAGGTGCACTTGAGGTGTCGGCCGTGCAGGCCCTGAAGCTCTTGCTTGCCCATGAAAGCACGGCTACCTAGGGCCAAAGTTCTAGAACACCAGCAAAGAGATACTCTGAGCTTCACTGCAAGGCTCTCAATGCCCCCTCATTTCCCAGTCAGTCCCACACCCACCCACCCCTTTGCTCCAAGAAGATGTGATCACACCCCACCTCTCAACAAGTCACCTCTGTTTTTCCTCGGCCTTCTCTTTGGACTTCTCCTTTACCTGGAAAGCACCTTTCTACTCAATTGCAGATGATTCCTCCTTAAGTCAGGTTCACCTCCAAGCTGACCTGGAAAAGCCCAACAACTAGCTAGGGCTTATTCACTCCCCTCACTGTGACAGAGTGGTTCGATCCAACAAGTGCCTTCTGGGCATCATGGATAATCCCAAATGCTGTAGTCAGAGACAGCCTGAGTCCAAGTTCTGACCTAGTCTCTACTGGAGTAACTTGAGCTGCCTGAGCTCTGGGATTCTGCCCTCTGTACCCTTCACCTACTTTGGTAATAGCACCCTGATTTTCTTTTGAGGAACCATTCCTCCAACTCCGTCCGTAAGTTTCAGGTGGAGAAATCCCACCCCTGGCACCAACCCTAAAACCTAGATGAGACCAAGCCAAGTTAATTAATGAGGCACTCTCTCCTCCTGTGGTTCCAAGTACTATGCACAGAACCATGTAAACCTGGGGCTGCTGAAAAGACATCAACACAAGGAGGAGCCCCTGGATCCAGCTATGCCTGATGCCCAACTACCCACCTTGACTTTCTAGTTACATGGATGCATACAGTTCCAGTGCCTCCCTCCGTTTTGTTGTTGTTTTTCCAGATAGTTGGAGTTGTATTTTTGTCATTATAATCCTAAGTCTGATTATATGGAAACTGATTCCCAGAAGCATGATGTCAGAGGGGACAATTTCTGAAGTGCAAGACTGGCTGAGTTAAGGTCATATATGAGTGAGGATTTACCATCTCCCAACTAAGAAACTGGAATTCTAGCTACACAGCAGCAGTAATGCCCATTGAAACACAGCCTATTTTGTCCTGAGGTGAAGACTGGACCTTTAGGGTATCTGATAGAACACTTCAGGATATTAGCCTATATTGGATACTTCTTAAGGTTCACAGTAAGGCCTCCAAAAAGGGGCAAGCTTCACTTCTGGCAATCCCTCTGGACAATGCAGCATTGTTTGGGGGCCTGTTTTGTTTGTGGACAATAATCCGAGGTGGCAGAGGATCAAGTCAGATAATCAGGGTTGGAAATTCTCTTTTTTTTAAAGTAGGCTCCATGCCCAGCATGGAGTCCACTATAGGGCTTGAACTCACAACGCTGAGATCCAGACCTGAGCCACTGCAAGAGTTGGATGCTTAACTAAGCCACCCTGGCACCCCATGGTTGGAAATTCTCTGCTCCTGCTGAAGGTAGCGCCATAGGAGACAGGAACATCAGATCCTATGAAGAGCTAAGGCTAGGGCCTGGGAAAGGCCTGAACTCCGGAGATCTCACAAGGACCCTGTGTTGTGGCTCCCATCTGGGGCTACAGGGCTAAATGCAGCTTGAGGGCAAGAGGTGTGAGCACCCCCCCCAGCCTAGCCCACTACTTACTGCACTCAACTGAGGGATGGGCCCTGAGGCCTACTGCAGAGACAGAAACGTCTAGGGCTGGATCTAGAGCCAATGGTTTTGTGTCAATAAAACCTCTGGTGCCAGTTTCCTATCCGCAGAGATGATCTGATGCCAAATGTCCAAAGGCTTATTCCTAGGTTGTTCTGGAGAGCATTAGAGTCAGACCAACCCCAAATCTGGAAAACAAAGCCTCAGACCACTCAACTCTAAAGGCGATCCCAGGCATGGTACCTCCATTTGGAAGTGGGCTGCTGATGAGCTGCAGCCCCAAAGGGGACCTTGCAAATGCCCCTCGTGGGTATCAAGGCAGAGCTCCCAACAAAACAGAAGTAAGGGCAGCCCCATGGCTGTGGCACCATGGCCAGCAGGAAGTTCACTGCCCTGCCCCCAGCAGGCCACAGAAATAAGCTACGGATTAGCCACCTTGGGGGTGTTTCCATTTCCTGCTTTTTCCAAATGGTAGACTCCACTGACTCTGACTGGTCTATCTGTTCAGGGACTGGACAGGAAAGAGTGGCACCAGTTAGAGCTTGTGACTCATCAGCCTGGCCCTAGCTCCCACATGCTTAGCTCCTCCTGCAATGCAGCTGTTTCCCCAGAGCCACAACACACCAGCAGCAGACTTCGCTCACCTGACTGCCACTCCCTTCAAAGGAAGGGACCCTCACCATTCATCCGGGCATCCCTGGCAGGTGCAGGCAGAATCAACTGCTGGCCAATTTCACCTTCTCCAGGAAGATGTGGGCCGGGGATCGTGAGGGGCACAATGACCAGAGGCCAGATGCCTGGCAGGAAGAACATACTGACTTTGAACTGGGGAGACTGGGTCAAGATGCAAATGAGCTTCAAGGAGGAAGAGAATGCTTTAGGCTGCAGCTGGAACTGAGGGAAGCCTACTGGTGGAGAGGGACCTCAGCTGTGCCTGCAGAGTCATAGGGTTATCTCCGGGTGCGGTAAATAAAGAAGGGGACTGTTGGGCATGAACAGCAGCTCAAGGAAAGGTGAAAGGGCAGAACTCTGCAGATCACATTGGACACCAGGAGCAGACGTCATTCGGCTGGAGCAGAAATGGCTCCAGGAAGGGAGAAGAGGGAGAGAACCGCAGAAGAAATGAACACTTGTCCCCTCTTCGCCTAAGGTCATGATCTCAGGGTCACGAGACTGAGCCCCGAGTCAGGCTCCATGCTCAGCATAGTCTATGCAAGTTTCTCTCGCCCCCCTCCCTCTATCTCTCCTCCATCCGGCACTCAGTCTCGCTCTCTCAAATAAAGAAATCTTAAAAATAAAATAAGTATCCATCACATGTACCGGGAATGGGCTGGGAACACTGCCTTTCCCAAGCCTTTCCTCTGGTCTGACATGCTCAGTCAGGGGGCAGGGGCCTGGCACAAGTCACAAGGGAGCCACCGCAGGGCCTGGGGAACAGGGTGGGAGAGCAGCACACTTGCCACTCCAGTCCACAGTGACTGATGACAGAGAGAAGGAAGTTTCCTGATCAGCTCACCCAGCAACACCATGGCCCCACCGGGGGCTGTGGCTTCTAGCCCACCCAGGACTAATGGTGGCTAGGAGGGGCTGAAGCCCCCCATCTAACAAGGCCCAGGCAGACCGCCCTGTGGGCCACCCTCAGGGACAGAAGGACAGCGCCCATAGGCATCACTCTCTTGGCTGGCCCCAGCTTCCGGGAACCGCTGGGAACCTCTCCTTTGTCAGGGCTCCTGTGCCACGTGTACTCTAGTCTGCATGAACCTTTCTCAGTGGAAACTGTAATCTGCCCCCCCACAGGGTGGCTCCTGTGTCACAGGCAGGACACAAATGTGAGAGACACCACCACCTGGCCATCGGTCTAAGCTCTGCTACTTATAGGCTGCATGATCTTGGACAAGCCTCAGTTTCTTCATCTATAGAGTGGGCATAACAATTGCCTCACACCTCAGAGAGTAAAGACAAGGATGAAACCTCTTACGGAAGCTGGAGGGTCGTGGAAGCCCCATGCAATACAAACACGCCCGCAGGTACCGTTTCTGCATTCCGGGCGGGAGAAACCCAAGCCTGCTGCAGGTGCCCCTTCTCTCAAGCCCCTCTGTTGGTGTCCCTCCCTGAGAATCAGAAAGCATCTTTTGGTCTAATCCACATGCCCTTGACTTCAGAGGAAGATCTAGTCCTCGTGAGTGATGCCTCAGAAGGACACAATGCCAGGTCCCTCTGCCATGAAGGGGAAAGTAGGTGAGTTGCATGAATTTTTATGCCTTTTGGGCCCCAGGCCTGCTCCTAACTCCCCTAATAAGAACAGGAGCTCTACGCTGGAGGTGCCCATACATATGCCGAACTAAGCCTCCAGGCCTGGCCAGCTCAGGCTCCCCCGTGACACATATCCCCATCCTCCTACCTCCAGCCAGGCGTGCTGAGAAAACCCTCCGCCCCACTGGACATTACTAAGGTGGAACCATGAAGCAGAGCCCAGCACAAAATGGTAAGGGAGCTGTGGTGTAATGGCCTGGCCCGGCAGGCTCCTGGAGAGGCCCCCTGGAGATGAGCAGAGTCTGAAGCCATGATGCTGCCTCAGGGAGAGCATTCTAGTTCAAACACAAGCTAACTGCTGTCCTAGGTAAGTGGCTCCACTTCCACAAGCCTCAGCTCCCATGTCTGTAACCAGAGGTATTGGCCTAGACCACTTCTATGATCCCCCTCGGTCCAGGATTCTGAGCAGCCCTCCCATGGGGCATCTATGAGCTCTGGGTTCCATCAAATTCCAGCTCTACCATTCCCAGGGAAGGAAATCCAGGAGTCCCTTCACCTCATCAACTGCACCTCCTTGTCTGTAACAAGAAAACGCCTACTCAGGGTTACTGTGTGCGTTCAGTGAGGGCAGGGCATACCGGGCACGGAGCGAGGGATTTGTAACTTTATTATTCTGTGAATCCTATGGCCTTCTGCCATCAGCATCCTTTCGAGGGACTGAATGTTTGTGTCTCCACCTCCCACCCCTCCCACCCCCGGGCTCACATGTCCGAGGTGGTCCTAACCCCCAACTTGACAGTGTCTGGAGATGGTGCTCCTGGGAGGTAATTAGGGTTGGATGAGGTCATGACAGTGACAGGATTAGTGGCTTTATAAGAAGAGGACAGAGAGAAATGGAGGAAAGGCCATGTGAAGGCACAGTAAGAAGGCGGCCATGTGCAACCCACGCAAAGGGCCCTCATAGACACCGAGCCTGCTGGGACCTTGATCTTGGACTTCCCAGCCTCCCGAACTCTGAGAAATAAATCTCTGCTGTTGGATCCACCCTGTCCATGGTGGATTAAGACAACCCGATGACCTGCCATCCCCATTCCCTACTCTCTGCATGGGAAAACCCACTAGGTTCCCCCAAACCCAGGGAAATCAGCATCCTGCACAGCCTGGAGGCCACATGCACGATCTCAAGCACACACAGGGTCAGGTCAAACTCAGCATGCCAAGCAGCACGGTGCGGTCGCTGCAACAGCACAGGGAGGACAAGCAGAGAGGAGGCAGGCAAGTGGGAGGCCACGAGCAGTCCGTGAGAGGCGGGGAGCTAGCACAGGCCACGACCAAGCAGCTCACACCGGTGGCTCTTGGCTCCTTACCTCCCCTGTAGGACCTCTGACCACCAGGACTGCGTTCCCCCAAGAAGCTGGAGGCGTGCTGGAAAGAGTAGAGAGCAAGAAACAGGGAGCAGTGGGTAGAGCCAAGTCTACAGGAAGAAGTGCTGAAAAGGACCCCCACGGAAGGGTGTTAGGTTTGGGGAGTCCACAGCAGAGTGGTTTTCGAGAGACCTGAAAGACCCAAGTGCTAAATGTAGCACACCCCCATGACTGGCTTATGCTGGGGCACAGAAAAAGGGACGAGAGAGCACAGGGAGAGGACCCCCACATACTGGATCATCCCATGTCACCCGCCCTCCCGCACTCTGGTGCTGCGTCTGTCCAAGGTGACAATCTCGGCAGACCTCCTGCCATGATGCAATAGTCTCTCCAAAGGGAACAGGGCCCAGGGGTGGACAAAGAGCCCTCAAGCAAGAGCCAAGGTCGAAGGAGGCCGTGCCCTTACAGATGTCAATCAGTCCCCTGGGATCCTAAGGAGACAGAGGGGAGGTTCTGATCCTGGTTCCACCACAAATCTCTGGACAACTCTGGGCAAGGTATGCATCCTCTCCAGGCCTCCATTTCCCCATGTGCAAGATGGAGAGAATGCGTCCCTACCTACAACAGAGAAGGTGAAAAACACTCCACCATCTCAGACACCCATGTCTAGCCGTGCTTTTCTCTGGGGATTAGCTGGTGCTGAAATAAGGAGACGACCAAATATCTTAGACTGAGCAGAAGGGCTCCTGGGACACTTCACTGCCACCGAGGGCCACTGCTTAGGGTACTGTGATCTCAGAGTTCATAGATCCAGGGAAGGAGGAGCCTGAAGCAGAAGGTCTGGGGTCAGGCTTGTACTAACATGTAACCCCTTCAAGGTCAGTTCAGTGGCACTAAATAGTGCCCCCAGTGAGCCACCATCTGTAGGCCCGTATCGTGAAATTTCTACATCACTTCTGTGTGCCTGGGATCTCACCAGAACACCCCTCCCCTGGGAACCGGTTGTGACCTACCCAGCCCTGGGCGCCACTCACAGGTGCCCACAAATACCTGAAGAGGGACAGGCTGCCCTATACCACCAAGCACCTGACTGGTAGGTAAAGTCAGTCGCCGGCACCGGCCTGACAACAGGATGACACATCCTTAAGGTCTCTGTCAACCTCATGACCCAGCGGATGCCTCTCAGTCGTAGTGACCCTGTGAGGGTAGGTTTCACAACTCTGTTTCACGTAAGTCAGCTGAGGCCAGGAAAGGTAAAGCAGTCATTTTTTTGCCCAGGGATGTGCAGGTAGGGGCCTGGTTCTCAACAGAGCCACAGTGAGAACTTGAGTCCTCTCTCTGACATCTGGCCTGGTGGCTGCCGTCCGCAAAGCACCCCGGCGTGCCTGGTCGCTGCTGAGGTCACCTGGTGGTTTCATATCTTGGCCACTGGCCCTGTAGGCCAACTGCCACCACAGCAGCGACTCCCCTACGGCGGCCTCCTGCTCCCGGCATATGGGGACCAGAGTGCCAGGAGCGGAACATGGTGGTGGGGAGCCAGGGCGCCCCAGCTGGGCCCACACCTACCTTTGATGACAAAGGCCTCTGCCAGCAGCCGCATCTGATACAGTGGCTTGTTCTCCATGGACATGTCATCGATCCCGGCCCGTGCATACATGCTGATGGCGTCTCGGTACGAGCCCTCCACGTAGTGCAGCTTGCCCTGGATCAGCATGGCCTCACACAGGTACTGCGGCTGAAAGGGCAACAAACCCCTTAGCAGGTTCCTGCCCCAAAGCCCCACCCTACCCCCACCCCATACCCTGGGACATACCCCTGCCTCCTCCCACGGAGCCATGCTGACTTGCGGAAGCCCCTCCGGCAGGAAGCCCTCCCTGGTCCTCTAGCCCATGTGACATATCCCTGTCCCCCTAGGCCTGCACTATGGCTCTCACTGAAATTCTTACACGAGTGCCTAATTGTTGCGAGTGTGCGCACACATGTGCATGTCTTATGCCCCCAGCCAGACTCTGGGCAGCCTGCAGACTGGGCTTCTCTCTCCAGAAGCCACAGGCACTGGCCCCAGGCTAGTGCTCTCAGGAATTCATGCACTGGTTCTAAACACAAGTGGGGAATCTGGGACCCAGCCAAATGTTGTGGGGCCTGAAGCTTACATAACTCGGGGAGGCAGGTCTCTTTACACGAATATCTATACAACTATAGTTGTATAACTATAGTGTATAGGTGAACAACTATAGTGTACGGGTGAAAGGCTGTGGAAAGAACCCGAGCAGGTAAGGGGGCAGCAGCTGAAGCCACAGCCGCAGCAGCAGGACCTGGGTGGGGAGAACGGCCTCATCAGCAGTGGGATAGGAAGGCAGGAGAGTCAAGGCCTGCTGTGCCACTGTTCTCATCTCAAGTGCAGAGTCAAGTGCCTGAATGCAAACCTATTTTTGTCCCTCTCTTTCTCCAGTGCTGCTTATGCTCAAATCTTCACCCCATACAGACTCTCAGGACCTCCCTCAGGCTCCAGGAGGTCTGGTCAGCCCTGTCCCAAAGTCCTCCCCTTCCACGTGCGACCAGCCCCCGCTCCAGGATCTCCATTTTCCGTGACCATTTCTCTCGCCCTCTGCCTCCATGCCTGTGCTCAGCCAGCCCACTGCCCCTCTGGGCCAGGCTGTGGGCATGGCCCCTGCCACCCAGCAGCCGTTCTGTCCACCAAGCTCCTTGGAGATGCAGTGCTGGCCCCCAAACCAGGCTCTGTCACCAGCAGATGGCGAGATTGGAGTTTGGGGAAACTGTAGTTCCGAGGGAAGCCTCTACTACTCCCAAACACCTACTGCCCTCTCAGAAGAAAACCAAGAGATAGGGAACAGAGCAAAGCCAATGACTCCTTCTACACTGGTGTTTCGGTCGTTGTAAATAAAACACATTTTTCCCTTGCCTTTGCTCACACAGCTCCCTATTTGGAACAGTCTCCCCCTTCCCCTTGGTCTAGCCAGGTCCTCTTCCATCTTTTGGGAGCTTACTCAGGCCCACCTCTTCCTAGAAGCCTCCTTGAGTACCAGGGGACTCCTGCTGCTGCTCAACCCCTATAAGGCCTTGGCCAAGGGGACCCTCTCAGCCCCTATATGCCTAACCTGCTTTGACTATGGGTTAATTTCCAAGGCTGAATTTTTCAAGTACACTTGCTAGTCTCCCCAAATAGGCCACCTACTCCCCTCCATCAGGGCAACAAATGATACAATCCCCGAACCTTGTGGCCCATAGTCTCCCCTAGCTGGGCAAAGATTCTGCTATTCCCCATACTGGTTTCAAGCCACAGGCCCATTTCCTCACAAATGAGCTCGGGCTCATTTTCACCATTGGGGAGGGTAAGACAGTGATGCCCACCCCTCACCTCTCATCACAACAATGCCAAGAGCATCAGAGTAACACAAGTCCAGAGAAGGGCTTTGAACTTCTCTTTAGAAAGGAGCTAGAGAAACACAGGGCATGGATCATTATCATTATTCTCCTGCTCCACTGTAAATGTGGAGAAGGGCAGCTGGGCTCAGGACACACTTCAGGGTGTGATGACAGCGTACAGCTCCTAGTGGTTCTGCCTGGACCAGTGGCAGCTCACAATAAACCCTCCACCAAGCCGGGGAAGAATTAAGGACAATGTGAGTGCTTCCGATCCCAAACTTACAGTACTTACAAAGAGCTTCCCTTAATCCTGAAAGCATATCTGTCTTGCTTTTTGGTGTCAAGGTGTTTTCTCTTTTCTGGAATGATGATAAAAAATGGTACAGTTTTCTTGTTGATGGGTGGGTTTTTCTGTTTGTTTGTTTTGTTTTAATGTCCTTACTGGGCAAAACTGGCCGATTGTTGACTGACACTAATCTTTCCTGGTTCTGAGTTTCTTCACCTGGAAAATGGGGTAACAGTAACTCCCACTCCAGGTTGCTGAGAGGACCAATGAGATGGTCCCGATGCCTGGCGCTGGGGCGTGGAGGGGAACAGCTGAAGTTACAGTACAAGTTAGAACTGAGCTGGACAGGATCTCAGAGATCCTGGGGAAGAGGTTCCAAAGTGCCCTGAGGATGGGCCTCAGGACTCACCTTGCCCACCTCACCCCCCATCTCATCAGAGCTACTCAGGATACTTGGCACTCCAGCTGGGGCTTCATCTGCTGCTGGGAGAGACTGTCCCCCAGCCACACCCTGGCCTGCGGGCTAAGACACAGAATCCCACAAACCACTTTTGATATTTTATTGTGCCTAATCAGCATCAAGTTTTTGGCTTTGGCCTGCCTAACTGTGACACTGAGTGCTGCTGGTGCCTGTGTATGTCTCTGATTAATAAAGCACGGGAAAATCTGTTCTTTAGAAACGTAACTGGTCATACAAATGGTTTTCCTGATAATATATGTGCGTGCTCTCTGGCCAACACAAAGAACGAAGTATTGACACAGGCAGAGCTCCAAGCGAAAGTTCTGGTCAAAAATAGCTCAAATAAGAAGAGAAAGCCCGAGAATCGTATGTGTGAGTTTGTTAATGCCCAGAGAAAGGCGTGCGGGGCAC
This sequence comes from Spilogale gracilis, assembly GCA_004023965.1. Lineage (NCBI taxonomy): Eukaryota > Metazoa > Chordata > Mammalia > Carnivora > Mephitidae > Spilogale > Spilogale gracilis. The sequence goes on along the minus strand of PITA01002851.1, from coordinate 113,309 downwards.
ACACCGAATGGTGACCAGCGCTCAACTCTAGGGATGGGGTCGGCACACAAGAATTTCTATTTATTATTCAAACTGTTCATTTATTTAATGACTTGTTAACAATAAGCCTGAGTCATTTTACTGTAAAAACAATTCTTAAATAATTAATGGAGTCTGGGAAAGAAAATTAAAGGAGGTTTTGGCGGAGGGGAAGCTTGGGACCCATTAATCAAGTCCAGACCTTTTGATTGGCAGATGAGGAACTGGAGGGCCCGAGAGGCCTGGGGACATGCTCTAGATCAAACAACTAGTTTATTTAATGCAATGCAAAACCTCCCAGGCCTATAATAATGCTTGCTGAGGAGTCTGAAGGCAATATCCTCTAAACTCCCAGTACACTTCCCCCATAGAAAAGGCCCCACACTTCTGGGCCTGCTATTTCAGTCCGCACTCACTGGCCCCAAAATTCCTCCTAACCTCGTTTCTCACTGTTCCTTTTGATCCCGCTGATTGACATACTTTAATGAAAATCGTATAAGAGGCACCATTAAACGTTAATATTGCTTCCTTCTTGGAATGCCCTATCCTATCTTCCGTATGGCAGTACCCTCACCCGACCTTCACACCCTCAAGGTCGAGCCACCTCCACCCAAGAGTCCAATTCTAGTCCTACCATCGCCCTGGGTTGCCTCCCCACCTCACCCCAGGCAGTGTCCCCCTCGAATTTGCCCCCAGTCTGCCCAGAGGACTTATCTTCCCAGTAAACCTGCAATCAGCAATCTCCCTGAGGACAGGCTCCAAGAGGATTCATCTTTAGCACACTCAGGGTACAATGCCTTGTGCCTTCGGTCACCATATATATTTTATTTATTTACTTGTCAGAAAGACAGAAAGACAGCGTGTGCACAAGCAAGGGGAATGGCAGGCAGAGGGAGAAGCAGGCTCCCCATGGAGGAAGGAGCCTGATGCAGGATGTGATCCTAGGACCCTGGGATCATGACCTGAGCTGAAGGCAGATGCTTAACCGACCGAGCCACCTGGGTGGTCCACTGTAAATGTTTAAGTCAGTAAATCTATTACTTTGGAACATCGGTTGAAAAATCATGTCCTGGGGCACCTGGGTGGCTCAGTGGGTTAAGCCTCTGCCTTCAGCTCAGGTCATGATCTCAGGGTCCTGGGATCGAGGCCCGCATCTGGCTCTCTGTTCAGTGGGGAGCTTGCTTCCTCCTCTCTCTCTGCCTGCTTCTCTGCCTACCTGTGATCTCTCTGTCAAATAAATAAAATCTTAAAAAAAATAAAAAGAAAAGAAAAATCATGTCCTCTCTGGGTCTCTACTGACATAGTCACACCCTTATTACAGCTTGGGATACACTTATCCAGATCAGTCTCAGACTTTACACAGGAAATCACCGGGAGAACTTGCTAACACCAAGATTCCGATCAGATTTTGCGTTCCCTGGATGACATCCATACCGCAGGTGAGTGGACTGTGCTTGAAGCAGTAATAATCTGGGGAGAGCTGACTATACCCTCAGTGCCTTTTATACAGTAGGTGTTCAACAGCCTTATGCACATAGCCTTACAGAGGCTTGCCCCGTTACTGAGCTCTTCTGTCCCTAGTCAACTTCACATCGTTACTGTTTCCAACCAGATCATGGGCTCACTGAGGTCTTATTTCCCTGGGACCCACAAAGAGTCCAAAGGACCAGGCACATACTAGAGGTCAACCAAGCACTGTAGAATAGAACTATAACTTAAACCGCATGTATGATTTAAATTTTTCTAGTAAAATTTTCTAGTCACATTAAAAAATGCAAAAATAGGGGGCCTGGGTGGCTCAATTAAGCAACCGCCTTTGGCTCAGGTCATGATCCTGGGGTCCCAGAATCAAGCCCAGCATCAGGCTCAGCGGAGGAGTCTGCTTCTCCCTCTGCCTCTGCCCCCTGCCCCTGCTTGTGTTTGCTTGCTCTCTCACTCACTCTCAAACAAATAAAATCTTTAAAAATATAAATAGAAGTGGGGCACCTGGGTGGCTCAGTTGGTTGAGCGACTGCCTTCAGCTCAGGTCTTGATCCCGGAGACCGGGGATCAAGCCCCACATCGGGCTCCATGCTCGGCGAGAGGCCTGCTTCTCCCTCCCTCATTCCCCCTGCTTGTGTTCCCTCTCTAGCTGTGTTTCTCTCTGTCAAATAAATAAATAAAATCTTAAAATATATATACAAATAAAAGAAATATTTTTAAAAAATAAAAAGCAAAAATAGGTGAAATTACTGTTAATAAGATATATTATTTAACCTAGTCTAGCCAAAATATTACCATCTGAACATGTAATCAATATAAAAAATGAATCATCTTTAATATTCTTCATTCCGAGCTATATCTTCGGATTCCAACGTATGTTTTCCACTCACGGCACATCTCAGGTTGGACGGGCCCCACTGCAAGCGCTCGAGAACCACACAGGGCTGGCGGCCACTCTACTGAAGAGTGCAAAGCCAATCCCTGAGGGAGACTTGCTGCTCAGATAACCAAATGAGCCAGGGACCGTGCTTGACAGCAGATGCGAGGCAGGACAGAGAGGAGAGGAGGGGCTGACCACTTACAGACAGCCTCCCGTGGCTAAGGATACTACTCAGGTAGCTTCTAGCTTCGTTCATCTTCGGCTCATTCTTCTCAGGCAAAGGGATGGAGTCTTTTATCTTGGCGTGGTTCTCCTTCAAACACTGCTCCAGGAAGGCCTCGGCCAGGAGCAACTTCCCAAAGTCATCTGAAAAACAGGGCAGGGAGCCCCTGAACACGGTAGATCGCCTGAAACCAGCCCATGTCGCTGTAGCCATCCAGCCACCCCTGCCCGAGTCTGAGAAAAGAAATAAAGACCCAGTTTTCATGAAGTTAAATAGCCTTGAGAGTAAAAACACAGGCCCTGTATCATGCTCACAGTACAAACTGACCCTTTGGGTCTATTTTCTATAGTTCAGTGGCTGGGAGGCAAAGTTCCCAAGACTTGGGGCAAATTTCCAGAATTTCAGAATGTAAAATGAGGGACAAAGTCACACCCATGCCCCATTTTGGGTAATAAGTTCTTAGACCAAGAAGGAATTCTCCCCCAAAACAGTCCAAGAGGAAAAATATAGGAGGCAGCTTAATGCATTTACATGGGCTCCTAATTTCCATGTAACCATAGTTGGTCTTACCATAACCAGGGATTACCTAGCAATGAAAGCTAAGAGCTAAGGCGGGAAGCAGAGGTGCAAATCCTTGGACATGTCTAGTCCTGGCACTTTCTGGAATTCTCTCACATACGTCAGCCTCTCTCCAGACCTCACCGCCTGGCAGGGGAATTTGTACCGTTTGGGTCTACTTGCCATCTCCTCACACAGCACCGTGAACTCCAGGCTTGTGACCACCACATTCCTGCTACCTACAGCAGAGGGGACCCCAGGAAATGGGTGGGATCCCCAGGGCTTTGAGGTCATGCGTGGTTTCACGACCACACTTGGGTGGCTGTGCTCAGTGTGACTAGTTTGCTGCCCGTCCCCTGCAACCGGGTGAGGACCAGGCCCCCCACCCAACAGAAGTGCCTAGCAAACAGCTGCCAAGGGAACTGGATCCTCTCCATGGCTAGGTGAGGAAGCCAAGAGGCTTGCGGAGTCACGTGCCAACCCAAAATTCCTCCAGGAAGGTCTGCTTGGTCCCCAGCCTTCCCAGAGCTCTTTCTACTGCCAGGATGGTGTTCTTAGGCCCACCCAGGCATGCCACTCACTCCTTACTCTCAGGACCACCGCAGCTTGCTCACAACTCAAAGCCATGGACCCCAAATTGTGGGCCTCTAGGATTCTCCCCCCAGAGAGGAAATACCCCTCAGAGAACAGCCTGAAAGCCCAGATCCCAGAGAATAGTCCCTGGAGGTTTTCCCTCTGAGGATACCACAGCCGGTTAGTGATCCTTTGCTGTCTGTCTTGTGATTTTGAGAATAAACATTAGGAGGAAATGGCCAAAAAAGTACTTGTCCAAGTTATCCTCCTCCATCACTGGTGGTGCAGAAGCTGGTGGGACCTCTAGAAAGGGCAACTTGATGACGTATATCAAAATCATGTTTGCGCACCCCATTGCTTCTGCATCCCACTGCTACGGAGGGCTTGGCACGCCAGTACAATGATACAGTAAGTCACTTCTGCAGCGTTATTTATAACAGCAGAAAACGTGAGACAACTTTCATGTCCATCGACAGGAGACTGATTATATAAAGCATAGCATTTCCATAAAAAGGGACACCACACCGCCTTAGAAAGGAACGAGAAGGTCTGTCTGCGCCATTAAAGAATGAACTCCCAAGACAAATCAGTAAGAAAGAAGAGTGCACATGGTGAACACAAATGTGTGTTTATGTACAAACACGTGATGGGATACACACATATCCCAATGGCCTTTCTGGCTTACGGGGAAGGTGGCAGAGATGGAGGGAGGCCTTTCGCTCTTTACTTTTTGGTTCCTCTGAATATATTATCTAGGCAAAAATAAAATCTAAGTCAACTCAAGAATGAAAGGAAATCTCCATTTCCAAATGTCAGCTAGGAGGAGGGCCGGGCTGTGGGGTAGTGAGGACCTGAGCAGCATTGCTGAGCCATGGGCCACTGGGCATGTGGCTGTCCCTCTCCAACTTTGTTTGCACCTGTTCAACCACACAGAGTTAGGGACCGGCTCCTTCTGAGGAAACTGAGTCCCTCCCTCCGCAGTCCCTCCTGGGCTGGCTCTGCACAGAAGCTCCCCACCAGGTCGCGCCCCCACCACCCAATTGCAGGAACTCCCTCTGTTGTTCCTTGCTAGCCCAGAGAAGCCAGCTTCCTACCGGGCAACCCTGAATCTGGAAATACTCCTCAGGGCACACACCTCTCCTCAAAAGAATGGGCATGTCCTCTGCACATGTGGGGCTCCAAGTGTGGTTGGTGGACTGGGGTGGGTCTGTGTCTGTCACCCAGTTGATTATAATGTGACAAAATAATTTTGAATCTGTTGACTTGAATAATAATAATAATAATAATAATAAACCGAAAGGCAGCAGTTTGTGTATCTTATGAAAGTATCAGAGCCTAACAAATTGGAAATTAAAATTAAGATAAAAAACATGAAAGTCATCCCTCACCATTGATTACTTGAAAAGCAATGCCCTGAACCATAAGAGCCCTTTGCACTGCAAAAAGGGTCAATATTTGCTGAAGGCCTACTGAGTGCCGAGTACTTTATTGTACAGTACCCTTTAATCCGCAGGGCCCTAAAAGGTAGATATTACTCCCATCTTATAGATGATAATAAAGATACGTAACATTGCTATGGTCCCAGCCCGCAACAACATCCTACCACATTCAGTGACCCAGCCTCAGGACAAGCTGTCTGCCCTGCAGCCCACATGGAGCGGCAATCCTGATGGTTTAGAAATAAAGAAGTCTAAGGGCTATAAACAATACATTCAAAGGTAACAGTAATTCCAAGGAACAGACTTCCAAATAGGAATTCCAGTAGCATTTCCAAGAAAGGGATAAGAACTGTTCCTACTGTCACATACCCTAGAGTTTCTGTAGACTAACACTTCTGGTCCTTCTCAAGCCTTTTGCGCATGCGCGAGCGCACACACACGTCCCTGCCCTTCACCCCCCACGCAGGGTCTGTGCTTGGTTTAGCAGAAATTAGGTAGGTATTGGGAACTAAACTGACTCACTTCAAAGATACCTGCCCCTTCTCCAGAAACCACATATGCCAGGTGGTTCCCCACTCTATAGCCTGGTGATCTGTAGTCGGAAACCTGGGTCCAGCCAGGTACACCCTTCCCCACGAAGTCAAACAGGGACACAGTGGTCTCTGCAGCTGCTAGCCACACAGGACCTCAGAGGGCTGGGAACTTCTAACCACAGCGAGAAGGAGGAAGAGGCCAAAACTAGTGAGAGGCCACCTGCCTCAAACACACTCCCTCTAACGCCAACTGAAGAAATGCTCAGCACAATCTCCAGTTCAGAAAAAAAAAAAGTCATTTAGTTCAAAAAAAAAGATGGAGAATGACTATAGATTAAGAGACTCTAGATGGATAGATAGATAGATAGAGGGGCAGACAAGTGATAAAGTATGTCCGGCTTAATCTTGCTGAATATTTGAAATTTTCATAAAGAAAAAATACTGGAGGAGAAAAAGATACCCAAACTATAAGCAAATGCAACATGTAGGAAATGTAGCAAATGAACTCTAAAATTAAATCACTAGATTTTAGCGGGGAGCATGTGGAATGGGTAATAATGGTATGGTGGTTTTGTTTAGCTCTTGGGCGCCTGGGTGGCTCAGTGGGTTAAGCCTCTGCCTTCGGCTCAGGTCATGATCTCAGGGTCCTAGGATGGAGCCCCACATCCGGCTCTCTGCTCAGCAGGGAACCTGCTTCCTCCTTTCTCTCTGCCTGCCTCTCTGCCTACTTGTGATCTCTATCAAATAAATAAA
>PITA01002851.1:10473-106750 GCA_004023965.1 Spilogale gracilis | reverse complement strand
TCATGATCATGGAGACCCGGGATCGAGTCCCACATCGGGCTCCCTGCTCGGCGGATAGACTGCTTCTCCCTCTCTCACTCCCCCTGCTTGTGTTCCCTCTCTCGCTGTGTTTCTCTCTGTCAAATAAATAAAATCTTAAAAAAAAAAAAAGAAAGAAAGAAAGAAAGAAAGAAAGAAAGAAAGAAAGAAAGAAATTTCAACCCACCAACTAAATCATCCTATCTCACACCAAACCATCTTGTCCATGACATTCTGCCTTACTGAAATCCTCATCTCTCTTTAGAATTCTTTAGTGTAACAGACCTCTGATTTAATTAAGAAAAATGACTTTTTTTTTCCCCCAGGATCCCCACACTGGCTCCCCGATGGTCACTACTTCTTTATGTATGTGCTTACACACCACTGTAAATAAATCTCTTCGCAACTTAAAAAGAGTTCTTATTAGAAAGTACCTACTACGGTATTCAGTGTGGGGAAGAAACAGGTTGGGGTGTAGCTCAAACAAGATCATTCTTGAGTTCATAATCACTGACGCTGTTTAATGGGTACCTGGGATTCATCGCTCTGCTTTTCTGAGGTTTGGGACATTTTTCATAATATTCATTTCTTTTTCTTTAACCACTTGGATGGGTTCTTTGTTCCGTCCTTGTGCCAGGTGGTCCCCACAGTGAAGCCAAGCCAGGCGCCTCATGCCCCGTCCCCACCTTCACTAGTAGTAGACTTGGTGGCAGGAACTGAGGCTTGCACACAGGCTCTGACACATACACCGTGGTGTCCCGATGTCTAAAATGGAGACAATAACTCCTGCTCTCCCCACAAGGCTGTTTACAAGAATGACCATAAATAAATAAAATAAGGAAAGTATTTTATAACCATACCATACCATTTATAAACTGTACCATATCAGTGTTTCCCAATAATGCTTCATAGAAAATGGTCAAGGCAAGTTTGAGAAATGTACTCTTTATACCCCAATCTTGGCTTGTACATCATAGGCAAGCGAACATATCAAAGGCTCCGAAGGGGCACCTGGGTGGCTTAGTCCATTAAGTGTCTGTCTTCAGTTTGGGTTGTGATCCCAGGGACCTGGGATCAAGCCCCATATCGGGCTCCCTGCTTCGTGGGGAGTCTGCTTCTCCCTCTCCCTCTGCCCTTTCTCCCGCTTGTGCTCTCTCTCATTCTCTCACTCTCAAATAAATAACTAAAATCTGTTAAAAAAAATAAATAAAAATAAAGGCTCTGAAAAGTCCTGCAGTTAAAAAAAAAATCTGTTTGACACTATTGAATCTATTAGGTACAGTTTCTTTACTTTTTGGGCTCCCTAAGTTCTTTCTTCTTGGGATATCAACTAACTATGTAATCTCCTTGAGACTTCTAAAAAGCAGTTTAGGAAATACAGACCCCTATGAATTTGAGGTCAGGTTCCTGTGTTGGCCCAGTGTGTTTTTCTGTGGGGCCACCCTTACTCAGAGTCCCATAACGAACTCAGGCCCCAGTGCTCTTTGTGTGGGTCCCTTTCCATTCCCACCCTCAGAAGCCCCACTGCACTACATTGCCTCTCACTGCCATGCTCAGACCAATGTCAAAGCCCCAAACCGACTCTCCAGCTCTCTCTGTCATTCAGCGACCTTCTATCCTTCCCCTCATTGGGTAAACAGACTCTGCCCTTCCCGATACCAGCCTGAGGCCAGTAATCAACCATTCTGCTGCTTCCCCAAAACTCCTTTTCCTCTGAGCTCTGCCATCTACCACACAATTGCCCTCTGGTCACCCCTCTGCCTCCCCATCCCTTTTGGCAACTCCTCCAGCTGGGATTTTGTGCTACACATCATTAAGACGTAACAGTACCTAAAAGGATATATGCAGAAGCCTGGGTTCAAATCCTGCTTTACCACTTATTGACTGGATGATCAAGTTATTTAACTTCTCAGGGCTCTGTTTCCATTATCTGCAAGTGGGGTACACAAGAGTGCCTGCTTCACTGGGTTGCTGGGAAGAATTAATGAGTTGACTTAAGTGCTTAGTAGGACAGTGCCTGGGACAGAGTGAGTGCTGGATAAGTGTTAGCTATGACTACTACTACTATTATCATTATTCCACAGACTGGGCAGTCTTTAAACCTCTTCCTATCTGCATTCATTGGCTCCTTGCCTCCTTCCACAAGGCTCTATAAGCTCCTTGGGGGGGAGGGCTCCGAGAGAGCGCTCCAGGCTGAGCTGTGGGCACCAAGAACAGGATTTGAGGCTGGAGGCTGGGGCAGGGTGTTCCTCACCCCCCCCCCCCGCACTGCCACATCAGGGTGCTTTCCCGCCCAAGCGTAAGAACCCAGCCCAGCCCAGCCAAACCAGCCCTACTGCCAAAGCCACGGAGTGCCAGGGCTAGATGGGTCCCAAGTTTGACCCGAGTCCTACTATAGATGAGGAAACTGAGGCTTACCAGGCATCTTTCCCACTTCACCTCCCCACCCTGGCCCTCTTGCCAACGCAACCCTGTCTGCTGTGGACAGAGGACCGTTGTCAACTGGACTCGGGGGTTGGGGAGGGAGGGGAAGGAGAGGAAGGCAAGGAGAGACAGATAGCCTTCACCTGGTGGAGTTTAGGGACCCGGTGCAGCGTAAGAGTCCAACCCTTGCCCTAAGCTGATCCGTGGCGATACCACCATTTCACAGTAGACGGAGCTGCCCACATGATCCCAAAGGACAGGGAGTAAGAGCCATTTCTGTCTCTCTCCCCCAAAGCGCCCAAACCTGCTTGTGGTTTTTCTCCTGGGGCATAAGAGCCCTCTTCATTACTCGGGTTGCTCCTAAAACCAGCACTACAGGAAGAGTAATACCGAAAGCGGCCGTCGGCGGCCAGGGTGCAGTCAGACCTGCTTCCTGGAGGAGGCGGCGCGTTTTGCGCGCGGAGTGCTCGGGAGCCAGCCCCTTCCCTCACTCACCGGTGTCCAGAGTAGTGAGCACGGCGCTCGGGCTCGTTCGCCGGTTGCCTCCGCCGCCGGGAACTACCAGCGTCTGCAGCTGCCGGACCAGCTCGGGTATGCGGTCCCAGTGGCCCTCCGCGCGGCAGCGCTCCAGCTCGCTCTCCATCTTCAGGTGGGAGCCGTGCGCGCCCTTCGCAGCCATCTTCGCGCGGGCGCTGTCATGGGCGGTGCGGCCGAGAAGTGGAGACCCGGTCGGGGGCGGCGTCCCGGCTGGGGCGCACACGCGGGCGGGGGCGGCGGGGGCGCGGGAGGCTGTCTCGGCCCCGGCGGCAGCGGGGGCCCTGGTGGCGGCGGGCGGGCGGCGGCAGCAGCAGCAGCACCCAGCGCACCGCCCGGCGCCTCCGGGCTGGGGCTCCGGCTGCGCTGCCCGGACGCGTCCAGGAGCAGCCTCCGCCTCTGCTGCAGCAGCTCCTGGCGCTGTTGCCGCCGCCGCAGCTGCAACTGCTGCCACAACCCCCGCCCCGGACCCGGACGCCGCCAGCTGCGGACCCGCCCCTGGCCGCGGCTCCACCTCCGCGGGGGCGTGGCGCGGCCTCGGCGAGCCGGGCGCGCGGGCGGCCAGCGCGGCCACAGCAGCCAGGCACGCGACGAGCGCTCGCGGCCGCCCCGCCGCCCGCGCCAGGCCGCCGCCGCCCCCGCTGCCCCCGCCGCCGCCGCCGCCGCCGACTCGGCGCTCACTTTAATACTGCGCGGGGCCCCGGCGCCCGGGGGCGCCTCGTTCCCCGCCCCCTCCCCATCCCATCGGGGCCCTTGGCCTGGGGACCCCGCGCCCCGACGCCCCGGCTTTGTGTGGTGGCCTCGTCACCAGCGCTGCCCTCCGCACGTCACAAATCCGGGGAGAGGCCGGCCGGCCCGTCCTTCCCCGACTGCGAGAGTAAGCCTCCCCGGGAGCCGGTCCGGGGGTGCTTGGGCTGGGGCGGGGGACGGGGCGGAGCGCGACGGGCGCATTCGGAGTCCCTGGACTCCCCCGGCGCCTGCACTGAGACACTTTTCACTTTCCAAGTTCCTCTTTCCAATGACTGCCTGGCCTCTGCGGACTCCGTTACCCTGGAGTTCTTAAAGGTGTTAAGCTGTTTTGCAAGTTGGTATTTTTCTTAATTCTGGTGTCCGAAGACTGTGATCGAAACTCATGGCAGGGCTTAGCCTGACGCTGTGGGGGTACTGAGAAGGTCAAGGGATTACAAGGTGGCCTGAAGAAGGGACTGGTTAGGATAGCCGCGCCTCTGGGACGGCTTGAAGTCCAGTGTGAGGACTGGGGCCATCGTGCAAGAAATCACAGCGACGCCAAAAAACCTCACCGGATGAAGTGACAGACATACTGCATAGTGCAGACCGAAGACTCCAAAGGGAAAGGCAGGGCAAGCTTTTCAGTATGGTATAGACTCCTAAGAGTTAGGTGTCCACTTTCCTCCTTAAGGTTCTCCACCTTTGCCACTGTGTGACACATAACCATGGGAGTGCACTTGACCACTTTCCGTGTCAGGAGACTGCACCCATTTCACGCTGCTGGACAGCTGTAACTGTGGTAAGGTTTCTGTCAAGCAGAGCCGAGGGTCCTGGTGCTCAGTTCCCTCGGGGCTCTTTGCTCCCTAGGATTTTCTGTTGAAGACCAGTCTTCTGCTCCCCACCCACACGAGGCCCTGATGGGTGGATACCCTCCAATCCAGGCTCCAAATGCCCCTCCATTCCTTGCTGGGGGACAGCATTTCCGGATCTTAGCTGCTGCTCTGAGCACCTGGGGTCTGTTCTGAACTCCCAGGGGCCAGGAAATAGACAAAAGGAATACAGGGAGAAATAATCCTGGCAGTTGGAATTTAGGGCCGGTTTAGTCCATTTACACAAAAACCATGCCTGTTCCTGTCACCTCCTCTAACTGGCATTTGGTTAGCCTTTGGCTGCCCTTTCTGGTCACCAGAACCAGCTTTCATTTGGAGAGAGCTGTGCATGTCCTCTGGATGAGGGTGGCCTGAGAATACCATGTCTCAGGTCTAATGTGTCCCAGAGTCAGCCCTGGGGCAGGCAGGGGACAGCAGAGTTGAGGAGGGGAAGGCAGCCCTGATAGAAATAAGCAAACCTCCCCTCCTCCCCCTTTTCTCCCTAATCTCTTGCCACCCCTCCTCCCAGGTCTCAGGACTCCAAGGAACTAACTGAAGAATTAGTGCACTTGGACTTGTGCAGCAAGATTTGTGTGGGTATGGGGCATGGGAGAGAGGAACACGATCTTGTGGTTAGATCTTATAATGAGCTGGTCCCCAGCACTGCAGTCACACTTCTGATCCCTTTGTGGTTCTTTCCAGCAGAGATAAGCCCTCAGCCTGCTACTGACCGGCATTTTTCAGGGGAGTAGATACTGTAGGAAGAGCAAAGGGTGGCCATGATTGCATTAGTAATATTTGCCAAAATAAAAGGCGAAAGTGTGGTGGTTGTTTTTATTTTTTAATAATCTGAAATCTCTCAGATGAGCATTTAGGACAAATTCTGATAAAGATCGTCGTGCTTTGCTACGAAATGCTACCAAAATAACTTGCCGATCAGGAGAAGCTGGATTGATTGCTTAACAGAGTGATGGAGGGCACCGCCTGGCAGTCTTAGAACCTCAGAGAAAGTACTGTAGTTTGCAGGAGGTAAATCGACCTCCTAAGAAAGGTGTAGCTAATTTTAGAAAGCAACAAAGATGGTACCGAATGAAGGACCAGCCAAGCTGACAAAAAACTCCTACTAGTTCAGAGGCTACGCCTCGACAAGATGGGGAGGCTCTTGTCCCTGGATTACAAGAGAAGCTGGTGTCAATTCTCACGAAGTTAAGGTTGGGAGAGATCTCTTGTATGCTTATAGGCTGAAAATTTTTGACATTTTGTTAGGCCCAGAATGAGAGGGTACTGAAGACCTAATCCGAATTCAGAAAATGTCTGTTTATGTTCCAGTTGTAAGGTTTTTCATCGCGAATAGAACGGAGACTGCAAATGCAAACGGGGTCCAAAGAGTGAGCTTTATTGCAAGCACCCTCGGGGGAGGTTCCGGGACTCCAGAGAGGCCGGTGGGGGAAGTCGCGCCCAGGTTGTGGAGTATAAGAGTTTTTAAGCCTTATTGTTCCGGGTCTGGATTTCGGTGGGTTTTATTCCATATTAGGCAAGGAAGGGAACATCGTGCCCCTAGGTGATCGGCTGGGGGTGGGGAAAGTCCAGACGATGGTGGGTGGTCCTTGGCTGGAAAGTCATGTATGCGAAGTTTCGGTTTCCCGGCTAGGTTTCCACGTACTGGAGATGACATGGTGGCCATGGCTACTTCGGCGGGAAGATCAGCCATCTTGACCCAGTCTGTGATGTCCGCCATTTTGGGTGCCCCTGTCTCTCAGCCAGCCCAACACAGGTTCCCAGGGAAAAGGCTTGGCTAGCAAGGTCAAATTAATGGTGTGCCCATTTCAGAGAGGTTGGGAATGTTCTGCCTACAGTGGCCCAAGGACCTGTATAATTTTCTTAGTTATTGGCCAGCCACCCTTTGCACAGCTTGTTGTCTAGAGTAAGGGATTTTCTTCCATGGGATGTAAACTCAGTAAACTGAGGCATAGTGGTCACCCAGGTACTATTGTTGCTTTTCCCTAAGAGAGACAAGTATTAACTTTTGATTTAAAGAAACACCAAAGAGAGGCACCTCAGTGGGTAGAGTATACAACTCTTGATCTTGGGGTTGTGAGTTCAAGCCTCATGTTGAGTGTAGACATTACTTAAAAGTAAAATCTTTAAAAAAATAAAGAGACACCAAAGAGAGTATGACATAGATCTATAAGTGTAAAACACATGATCTCTGTAGGCCTTAAAGATAGAATATTATTTCAGTTTGATCTTAGCGCTCTGGTCCAAAAAGAGTCTATATTCCTGCCCACAGGGTTTTTCAACTGAGAGGATAGGAGTGTCATGAGTACTGGAACAAGGCATGAGATTCATTTCTCTTTAAGGCCTTTGGTTATTAATTTCATTCCTTCTTTATCCTTCTTTATAACCTTGTTTTAGAGCCTATTATGCAAGTTTGGGTGGAGGTTGAACATTGATGGACATTAGTTCCAGTAGAATATCAGTAGAATTTTCAATCTGCTTGATTCATGCATAGAAGTACAGATAAGAGAAATCTTATTAGGGATAGGACTGTCCTCTGGGACCAGACCGGAAGGAAGGGACATCAGGGAAAATATTTAATATGACAGTTACATTCACACAGTAAATCCCTTGCTACTAAGTTATTGAGTGTGGTGTTTCTTGGTTAAATGTTTGAGGCTGATGGTTATGAGCTGGGACCTGGAGAAGGTGTGGTGAGGACAAGTGTGTGACTGGAGTAGTTTGAAGACTCCAAGGAAAAGGTAGTATAGTAGTGGTCAAATTGGTACTTTTATGTCTGTATCAGTAAAACATCTGTAAGGTTGTCCTTTAATTTTTAGAGAAATGTTTCCTTGTGTGTTTAAGAGAAGAGAAACTGAACACCTTCCCTGATATCTTCATTGTTCATTTCTTAGTTCTAGAACTCTTTTAAAATATTCAGCAGGGTTTTGGAGGTCTGGCCATGGGGCTCTTTCCCATTCTAGGTTCTGCTTGCATGTTATTGCACCTCTATTTCTGGTTCAAGGCCATTCACAAAAGGATAAGAAAGTGACCAGGATCACATCTGCGTTAGGATCAACTCCTGCCTGCTGTCTATACTATTAACATATCCCTGAGATCTCCATCACACTTCTCCTTTTTTGGCTTGAAAAACTGAACCAGAGCACAGTCTGTTTTCCCAGGAAAGACAGAAGATAGCTTCCAGAAGAGCCTGGCCAACTCTATAACTTTTCTAAACCCCTTCGGTTCCCTGTGCAATCGAAGGCCTTTTTAGTCACCATTGGGGGTCTTCCCATTCTGACTTTCTCATTGAACTTCTTGCATCAACGTTCTTACTCACATAGGAGTGAATTGAAATACATAACGGCTGCTCTGGGCTCTACATTCCTCAAATGATTCTAAATTCCTCTGTGTTGTTTTCTCTCTTGTCTAGGCCCTGCAGTCTCTGATGATGGCTTTCAGCTGAGAATGAAATCAGAGCTTAGAAGCCACCATAACAGGTTTTCTCTGTTCTGCAGGAACAAAGGTACTTTACTTTAAAGAGGTAAGTGAGCTTTGGGGTACCTTGATGGCCAGGAAGTAGGGGGAGTGGGTCAGAGGAAAAGGTAGACGAGTAACAGGAGATGGAGGACCATAGCATGGGGGAAGAGGATAGTAGGCTCAAATTGTGGTTTGGGGGGAATCTAAAAGATTTAATTTGTTCACATTTTTTCTTTTGCTTTGGCCAAGCAATCTGTTAAGGGAGTAATTTTGAAGTCCAGTTTTTTTTTTTTTTTAATGCTTCCTTGTGCTAATAAAAAATAATGAAGACCACTTGATGCTTAGAATTATGTTGCCTTTACATTCTAAGGCACCTCTCAAGTAAATAACTTTGTTCATATCAAAACTTTCTCATGGTGGCCATTGTAATTCTAAATTATCCTTGGTGAAATGATGCTATTGGGAAAGACAAGTGCACAAACTTGAGTATAGCATAAATACATTTGAGAAGCAAAAGTCTGGCTCGGGGAAGGCATGGACTGAGGTTTATACTGAGACAAGGCCATGAGAGCCTGGAAATGGTGAGTCAAGATTTTCTTAAGCATCTTGTGGCTCAGGCCCCCCAACCTCACAACTAGACCTTCTCCAACTGCAGCTCTGATGACCTTATAATTCCCAGCAGATAGAATGTGTGGTGAGATCTTTGCTGAACCTCAAAACAAGTCTGAGGAAAGTTCTCCTAGTAGGGTCTGTGGTCAAAGGAATGAGGCTGATACAAAAGCAAAAGTCAAGCAAAGCTTTATTTTCATGCCAAGCATCGAGAATTATACTGGCCAGGGCCAGGATCACCTCTAAAGAGAGAGAACGATCATGCCTATTCGTACAAGCTAGCTTTTATAGGGCAAGCCACAAGCTGATTGCAATCCCACAGCTGCCTAGAGTTAATTCTTTCACTCTGCTGTGATGATGAATACATTTAATCCCCACAGAGTGGTATACCAGGGGATTGCCATTGGTTAGGGTCCAGGAAGTTAAGGGAATTAACTGGGTGTTCCCACCTGGTCCTAAGTACCAGGAACTGGCTGCCCAGTCTTAATTTGCTTCTCCATACCTCCCAGGAGGGGAGGTTAAGGGGATTAACTGATTGGACATCTCCCCCAACCTGGCTCTCCTTTGTTTTCCAGGGGCCATTTGCCCCTTATCTCCTGGAGCTGTTTTTCTGAGTGAATAGCAAGGCGACTTGGCCTTCTAAATATATCCTTACTCTCCTACTGTGGCCCAAGACAGAATTTGTCCCTGGGCCAGGTTAGGGACATACTTATTGGGACCCATATCTGTCATTGCCACTGTCACTTTGGCTCTTACCAAGATGCACAACCAAAAATGAGTAGGATGGAAATAGACAAGGAATCGTGTTGTTCCTAATAAGGCAGATATCAACCGAGGAGAAAAGATTTTCCAATATGGTCAGATGATCAAAAGATTCCTGAAAGGCTTTCCTTATTACTGGAGACAAATAGATCTCGTATTTGGGGAGGCCCAAGGCAAGACTTATATCCCTCACTGCCATGGCCTAAAAGACTTCTGAGGGGCTTGAAGTCCTCAGAGAAGCATCCTTTCTGAGTCAGGGTCTTGACCACAGTGGCAAGGAGGTCTCAGTGGGCCTCATAATTGAATGCTGCTTTACAGCATCCAAACAACTTTGTGAGAGTGCATAGCTAAGTTTGTTCTGATCGTAGGAAGGGAAAACATAACTCTACCCAGTCATAGTAGTATTTGTATGGGGAGGGGCCTCATCGGGATATTTACAGAGTGTTGGGTCTATTTTAAGGCAGCTTTTCCAATGAGGGGCTTGACTGGGACTGGGCAAGAATCACGATACAATAGTTGAGTATTGGTGGATAGTACAAGGTAAAGATTTTGAGGCAAGGGGTTCAAAGAGTCTTCGAGAATAAAAGATGTAGTCTATTGAAAAGTTGCAAAGTTCATTGAAAAGGTTACTTCTTGGGGTGCCTGGGAGGTTCCCTCGGTCAAGCATCTGCCTTTGACTCAGGTCATGATCCCAGGGTCCTCCTGCTCAGCGTGGAGCCTGCTTCTCCCTCTCCCTCTGCTCCCACTCTGCTTGCTCTCTCTTCTACTCTCTCTCAAATAAATAAAATATTGAAAAGAAAAGGTTATTTCTTGAGGGGCGCCTGACTGGCTCAGTTGGTAGAATGTGCAACTCTTGATCTTGGGGTCATGAGTTCCAGCCCCACATTGGGTGTAGAGATTATCAAAAAAAAAAAAAAAAAAAGGTTACTTCTTAAAATTTCTGCAAAAAACAAGTTGTTTACAACTTTTCACATCCCAGGCAAGAGTTTCCTGCACTCATGTCAACGTCAACAGTAGGCTGAGTACAGGTGGTTTTGATTCTTCCTGTGCACTGATGCAAAGAAGTATTATGTGTGATTATCACCACATCCCCTCACCCCATCACACCACTCTGATTTATACTGGTTGTGACAGTGCTGGGAGTAATTAGACCATCCAGAGGTGGAGACATCCCCTCCCCACCTCTACTCCCCTCTTCTCTCATATTCTTGTATTTGCTATTTGGGGCCCCCCCAGAACCCTGAAAACTCTAAATTTGAATATAATTAAACCTTTTTTCATAGCTAACAGTCCTTTCATGCACTCAAATCATCAGTGTGTGGGATACAGAGCCTGCCCTGTCTTCTGTAGTCACATGGCCCACAGTCCTTACATTTGGAAATCAGCTTTCACTTATGACGGGACAGTAGTTGTTGGCTCATAGCACTTCTGGCCCATGCCGTGTCACTTTTTTTTTTTAAGATTTTATTTATTTATTTGACAGAAACACAGCTAGAGAGGGAACACAAGCAGAGGGACTGAGAGAGGGAGAAGCAGGCTTCCTGCCGAGCATCCTGGGTCTCCAGGATCATGACCTGAGCCGAAAGCAGTTGCCCAACCAACTGAGCCACCCGGGTGCCCCTTGTGTCACGTATTAATGATTAGTACTGTAGACTGGCCAGCTGAGCCAGCCCTCCTAGAATGTTGCCATGTAAACTCTGCTGGTTGTATGGTCAGTCTTTCCTTTTGACAGCTGCCAGAAAAGCTGCAGATAATCATTAGGTGAAGGATAAGGCCCTTATAAAGGCGAGCTTCAAAAATGATGAATTTTTTTATGCCTTTGCATAGTGGACACTCAGTGATTATTTATAACATTAATTTCAGAATCTTAGAATATTAAAAAGTTTTCTCAGACCTGGGAGATGAGAGCCAGCCCTGGGATGTCTTCTATCCCTACCTCGCCCCCATTTCATGATGGAGGGACTAGCACCTTCTCCATGCACTTGACTTCCCTCCCATCACCTGGGTCCCTTCTGTTCCCTGGGGTTCCAGATGACTCCTGCTTCTCCTCAGTGCCTTCTCTGTCTTCTTGCAGGACTGCCACAATGGGTACCCACCCCAGAGTGGACCCCATACTCTCTCCTAGCCTTTGCCAACACTGGTTCTCTTCTGGGATACTGTTCTCCTGGAGGTGAGAAGTCAGCCCAACCCAGGAGCACTCCGAGCCTTTCAGCTCCTGTTAGCTGGTCTAATTTTAAGCTCCACCACTCCCAAGACCAGCCTGAGTGTCTGCCCTTCAATTATAGCAGTTTTCGGCCTTAAAAATGTTGCTTTGCTCTATTTCCTTTTCAAATCCTTCTTTTCTTTCTAAGTTTTGTTTTGTTTTGTTTTGTTTTGTTTTGTTTTGTTTTTAGTAGTTTCTGTGCCCAACCTTGGGCTCAAACTCAAAACCCTGAGATCAGGAGTCACATGCTCCACCAACTGTGCCAGCCAGGTGCCCCCTTTCTTTCTTTTCTACCTTTTTAAAAAAAAATTTGTTGTAGAAAAATAACAGTTAAAGAAAAGTGCATAAAACATAATTTTATGAAGCACTTCCATTAATTACTCCCTAGAAAAAAGTAGGGTTTTACCAGCATCCCAGATGCCCCCAGTGTATCCCTTCCCAAATACAAACCTGTTCTTTCTAAATATAACTGCTTCTTTTTATGGTAATTATACCATTGCTTTCTTTAGTAATTACTTTTATTCTTTTGTGGTAATTACTTTCATTGCTTAAGCCCAACTTCCCTCTTCCTTCCCTCCCTCCCTTCTCTCTCTCTCTCTCTCTCTCTCTCTCTCTTTCTTTCTTTCTTTCTCTCAAGTATAATGACACATAATGTTATATGAGTTTTGGTGCACAACGTGTTTATTTTACTCTAACCTCTGATAGAGGATGTCCAATTTAGAGAAATCCTTTTAATCCTAGTTGGTTGAAGTTTTTTTTAATGATTGGAGTTGAATTTTATGAATTATTTTTCTATTTATTGAGAAGTCATAGGATTTTTGTCCTTCAAATTTACTTATATGGTAAACTATTTTGATTTTCCAATGCTGAAGCATCCTTATAGTTCTAGAATAAGATCAACTTAGTTGTTTCTGTTGCCTGTTGCTTCTGTAACAAATTTCCAAATACATAGCATCTTGACATCCCACACCTTAATTATCTTACCATTCTTGAGGTCAGAAGTCCAAAGTGGGTCTTGTGGGCTAAATCAAAGTGTAGGCAGAGCGTCAGTTCTCCTGGAGGCTCTAGGGGAGAATATGTTTCCTTGCCTTTTCCTGCTTCTAGAGACTAGCTGTATTCCTTGTCTGGTGGTCTCCATCTTCAAAGCCCATCACCCCAGACTCTGCTTCCATGGATGCATCTCTCTGACTCTGACCCTCCTGCTTCCTCCTATGAGGACTCTTGGGATCACACTGGGCTTGTTGGATAATCCAGGATAATCTTCCCACGTCAGGGGCCTTAATTCAGTCACCTTTGCGAAGTCCCTTTTGCCATGTGAGATGACATTTTCACAGGTTTTGAAGATTAGTATGTAAACATCTGGGAGCCACCACACTGTCTACCACATTGGTTATAATGTATTTTCCTTTTTATATGTTGCTTGATACAATATTTTATTTAGATTTCTTTTTTGTCTATGTTCATGAGTGAGATTTGGCTAAATTTTCTCTTCTGAAATTATCTTATGGGTTTCTGGTATCATAGTTAAGCTAGTCGTATAAATGAGTTGGAGCATATACCATTTTTCTTCTGTTCTCCAAAGTGTTTGTATACAGTAAGCATTGTTTTTCCCTTAGCCATTCAAAGTTTTTTATTTGTTTGTTTGAAGATTTTATTTGTTTATTTGACAGAGAGAGACAATGAGAGAGGGAACACAAGCAGGGGGGGTGGGAGAGGCAGAAGCAGGCTTCCTGCTGAGCAGGGAGCCTGATGTGGGGCTTGAACCCAGGACCCTGGGATCATGACCTGAGCCAAAGGCAGATGCTTAATGACTGAGCCACCCCAGACACCCCCCATTCAAAGTTTTTAAAGTACTGATTTAACTTATTTAAAAATTATAGGACTTTAAATTTCTATTTCTTCCTAGATCAATTTTAAATAAGTTGTATTTTTCTAGGACTATCTTCATTTCATCCAACTTCTTGCATTTTAAACAAAAATTATTATTTTTTTAAAGATTTTATTTATTTATTTGACAGAGAGAAACACAGCTAGAGAGAGGAACACAAGCAGGGGGAGTGAGAGAGGGAGAAGCAGGTTCCTCACCGAGCAGGGAGCCCGATGTGGGGCTCGATCCCCGGGCTCCGGGATCATGACCTGAGCTGAAGGTAGTCGCTTAACCAACTGAGCCACCCAGGCGCCCCTAAACAAAAATTATTTATAAAATCCTCTTTTTTAAAAAAAGATTTTATTTATTTATTTGACAGAGAGAAATCACAAGTAGGCAGAGAGGCAGGCAGAGAGAGGGGAGGAAACAGGCTCCATGCTGAGCAGAGAGCCCGATGCGGGCCTCGATCCCAGGACCCTGAGATCATGACCTGAGCAGAAGGCAGAGACTTTAACCCATTGAGCCACCCAGGCACCCTATAAAATCCTCTTATTATATTTTTAGTGTTTACAGAATAAATAGTGATATCTGCTTTTTTCATTCCTGGCACTGGTTACTTGTACATTCTTTCTTTTTAATTTTTTTGTTTCTTTTTAATTTTCTGATAATTTCTAAGGATTTATCAGTTATTGGTCTCTTCAAAGACCCAGCTTTTGGTTTTGTTGATCTTTTCTATGGCACATTCTTTTCATTTCTTAACGCTATTATCCTTATTATTTCATTTATCTTACTGTATTTGGGCTTCCTTTGTGCTTTTTTGTTAAGATTTTTTATTTGTTAGAGAGAGAGAGTGTGCTTGCTCATGCACAGGAGGGAGGGGCCAAGGGAGAGAGGAGAGGGAATGCTAAGCAGACTCCATGCAGAGTGCAGAGCCCAATGTAGGGCTTGATCTTACAACCCTGAGATCATGACCTGAGCTGAAACCAAGAGTCCGATGCTTAACTGAATGGTGCCATGCAGGCGCCCTTTCTTTTGGACTTCTGTAAGAGTCAGAATAAGTTGGGTTGTGTTGTAATAACATATAATCCAGGAAAAAAAAAATCTCAGGCATTTTTTACAACATAGTTTATTTCTCAGTCATTCTACCTGTCCTGTCCAGGTTGGCTGGCTTCTTCTCCACATTTTCTTTACCCTGGGGCTAGATCTGGCAGAACAGCAACTGTCTAGAACACTGACAGTCATCATGGCAGAGGGAAAAGAGACAGTATGGTGAGCTAGATGGTGAATCTTAAAACTTTTGTCTAGATGTGACGCATCACACTTCTGTATGCATTCCATTGACTAGAGCAAGAAATGGGGCTAAGCCTGATGTTGATGCCCAGAGTTGGGTTAGAGAATCTTTGTGAATAATAAATAATATAGTATTCCCCCGTCGTCTTTTTCTAACTTGCAACTGAATCTTAGCTCATGAATTTTCGATCTTTCTTGCTTTGTAATATATATGCATTTAAGGCTATAAATTTCCCTTTGTCACCTATATCCCACAGAAACTGATACATAAAAACTTTGTTAACATTTGGTTCAAAATATTTTCTAATTTCCTTTGTGATACTTTTTGACTTGTGTTATTTAGAAGCATTTCTTAATTTCCAAATAAATTTCAAGTTTTCTAAGTTGTTTTGTTCTCGTAACTTCATTGTATCAGAGAATATATTTTATATAAGTCTTAGACTTCTTTTAGACCTCACTTTCAACCACATGATCTTGGGAAAGGGACCTCAAGCCTCATATGAGACCCCAGCCCTACCCAAAACTTTGATTTCAGCCTTGTGAGACTCTGAGCAGTGTGAGCCTAATAGGTCCTTCCCTGGACTTCTTATCTACACAACTATGAGAAAACTAAATGGGTAGTGTTTTAAGCTGCTAAGTTTGTAGTAATTTATTACATAAGAATAGAAAATTAATGTGGTGTTTCTTGCTAGTGGATAAATCACATTTTTGTGGGGGGGGAGTCCAAAGATGTCTTCTCATGTTTATATGTAAAGGAGATTTTAGCTGGATGTAGAATTTTAGACTAGCAGTTTACTTTTAGCCATTCCAGATACTACACTGTTTTCTGGTTTCCACTGTTGCTGTTGAGAAATCCATTGTCTATCTCGCTATTGCTCCTTTGAAAACAGATCTTTTTCCCCCTCTGCCTGTTTTTAATTTTTTTTCTTTATCTTTTGTTTTCTGCAGCTTTATTTTAATGTGTCAAGAGTAAATTTCTTTTTTTTTTTTTTAAGATTTTATTTATTTGACAGAGAGAAACACAGCCAGAGAGGGAACACAAGCAGGGGGAGTGAGAGAGGGAGAAGCAGGCCTCCGGCTGAGCAGGGAGCCCAATGTGGGGCTCGATCCCGGGTCTCTGGGATCATGACCTGAGCCAAAGGCAGTCGCTTAACCAACTGAGCCACCCAAGACTAAATTTCTTATAATTAGTTTGCTTATGATTTGTTGTTCTTTGTGATCCTGAACTTAAAGTCTTTCATCAGTTGTGGAAAATTATTTTATCTCTTCAGATATTGTCTCAGCTCATTCTCTCTTCTCCTGGAACTCCAACTAAGTAAAAATAAGATCTTCTCACTGTATTCTCTGTATCTCTTACCATAGCTTTTGAATTTTCTATGTTGTCTCTCTATTTTAGATCATTTCCTCAGCCATATTTTCTTTTCTTTTCTTTTTAAGATTTATTTAGTTATTTTAGAGGGAGAGCACATGAGCAAGGGGAGGGGCGGAAGGAGAGGAAGAGATTCCTCAAGCAGATTCCCCACTGAGCATGGAGGAGCCAGAGCTGGCTCCACACCAGGACCCTGAGATCATGACCTGAGCCGAAATCAAGAGTCAGACACTCAACCAACTGAGCCACCCAGGCGCTCCGTCCTCTGCCAGATTTTCTAATTCATTGACTCTTTCTCTCATGCCTCTTAACTGTTGAACCCATCTCTTGAGTTTTAACATCTCTTACTGTATTTCTCCATTCTCAAGTTCTTTTTGATTCTTTAAATAATCTGCCATTTTATCACAGAGAGAAGTCTTCCCTGACTTCTCCCATCCTCACCATAGGCCTGTTCGCATGCCCACGCCACCATGTGCTCCCATGGCAACCCGGGCTCTAACCGGCACTTACTGTATTCTCTTACCATCTCTCCCCAACTGGACTGTAAGTACCTTGAGAATGGTAGATATCACTTACTCTGTATCTCCAGCATTTCACCCTGTGCCTGAATAATAGCAGTCATTCAGTAGTTGTGGTAAACTTCAGTTAAAACAACCTCCCTGGGACGCCTGGGTGGCTCAGTTGGTTAAGCGACTGCCTTTGGCTCAGGTCATGATCCCGGAGACCCGGGATCGAGTCCCACATCGGGCTCCCTGCTCGGCGGGAAGCCTGCTTCTCCCTCTCTCACTCCCCCTGCTTGTGTTCCCTCTCTGGCTGTGTTTCTCTCTGTCAAATAAATAAAAAATCTTAAAAAAAAAAACAAACAAACAACCTCCCTGACCACCTTACCTTGCCCCCCTCTGAGAAGCTGGAAAACCTTCAGGAAAGTCTCCACAACTCACAACTGTTCTTTGTGTGATGAGATTCTCCTAAAGAGGGAATGCTAAGATGTGCTCATTTCTGCATCCCAGTTAATGAGGGGGAAAAGCAGAAAGCAAAACAGACTCAGAAGTAAGAGGCTGGAGAGATCTCAGGGGAGTAAGTCTCCGAGAATGAGCACAAGTCATTGGGCAGGCTCAACTTTTCCAGGCTGTGGAATTGGTTGGGTCTAACCTCATTATACCCAGACCTCCAAGGAACGAGGGGCTCCTAGCCAACATCTGGTGGCACTGCTGTAGTGTGTCTAGAAACTCAAGGCAGAATGGCTTTTAAAAAAAGGAATGTTGTACAACCAGTATGCTGATTATGCAGGATTTATGGGTCCTATCCACCAGAGCCTGTTTATTTTTGCCTTCCATCACTTTTAATCCCTTCCAATGGGGGTTAGGATGGTCTTTTCCAAGACTGTATATATAAATCCTGCCAAGCTCATAAATTTTTCTCAGCACCCTTAAGTAAATATCCAGGGGTCACTTTGAGTCATAAATGCAGGCTTAATTAAATAATTAAGAGGGTCCAGCCCAATATACTAATCAATATTTAAATCTTGACTCAAAGATAAGATTTTTTTCCTACTCCCCCAAAGCTAGGGCCCAGGGCAGTTGGGCTGTGGGCAGCCTAGGAGGGAGTTGTGTTTAGCTCCTTCTATTCACTTCTTCCTCCTCTTGCTGCTGTTCCTGGTCTTTTTTCCCTTTTTTTTTAGATTTCATTTATTTGAGAGAGGGAGAGTGAGTGAGCAAGAGAGAGAGTACCAATAGAGGGAGAGGGAGAGGGAGAAGCAGGCTCCCCGCAGAACAGGGAGCCTGATATGATGAGATGTGAGGCCGGGCCCCATTCCAGGACCCTGGGATCATGACCTGAGCTGAAGGCACGCACTTTACCAACTGAGCCACCCAGGTGCACCCGTTTCTGGCCTTTAAGGTTGAAGTGGGAAAAGGAGGAAAGGGAAGGGGGATAGTCCTGGTAAAATGGCTTTGAGGGCCCTATACCTGGGGACCTGTAGTTCCCTAGTAAATATTTAAAGCTGATCTTGGGGGGCCCTGAGGTCCTGGGACACTCTCCTGCTGAGCTCCTCTGACTCAGTTCCTTCTCCTTCAACAGGGCCCCCTGCCTCCTGCTCCCTACAACCTCAGCTGTAGCACTTGTCACCCAGCCTTTTGCTGCTGGGACCCCCTTGTCCTCCCTGGCCACTCTTGGTTGGGCTCTACCCAGAGAGACTTAACCTCTGCCTCCTCCCCACCTGGTCCCCAGGACTTCTGTCTCATTTGACTGGCACCCAGAGAATTGAGCAATTTTCACCCAGGCGCCTTTCTCTCAGGCCAGGCTTCCAGAACCAGCTGGCACCAGCCCATTGTCTGTGCCTTGCTACAGTGACCACAACTCAAACTGCATGAGTGTCTGTCCCCTTGAAGCCTCTCTCACCAGACTGGAGGGCGGGGAACAGATGACCCTGCACATTTTCCTAGGGAAGTCCTCATCACAAAATCCTCCCTGAATCTCCCCTCTTCCAACTCTCCTTTTTCCTCTCTCTGGGTGAGGGATTCCCTGGGTCAGAGCTAACCAGATTTTTTTTTTTTTAAGATTTTATTTATTTGACAGAGAGAAACACAGCCAGAGAGGGAACACAAGCAGGGTGAGTGAGAGAGGGAGAAGCAGGCTTCCCGCCGAGCAGGGAGCCTGATGTGGGACTTGAACCCGGGTCTCCGGGATTATGACCTGAGCGGAAGGCAGTCGCTTAACCAACTGAGCCACCCGGGCGCCCCGAGAGCTAACCAGATTTTAAAGACTGCCTTTGAAATCTTTGTGGTGTACTCACACCTCTCTTTGATGCTCAGTAACTATCATATCTTGGCATTTCGATCAAAACCCTGCTAAACATCCTGCTGGACTTGTTTTTTATCAGAATGAAACATCATTATTTTTTTCTGATTATGAAATTCTTATTTTTTCTGATTACGAAATTCTTATAAAATTAAACCAAAACATAAATGTAAAAGATAGTAGTCGCAGTTTTACCTCCCAGAGAGAACTCAAAGGTAAGACTTTGCTTTGTATCTTTTCAGACTTTTTTTATGACACGTTTTGACACACTTGTACTTTTATTTTATTTATTTCTTTTAAAGATTTTATTTATTTGAGAGACAGAGAGCCTAAGTCTGGAGAGGGGCAAAGGGAGAGGGGGAGCAGAGAGAAGCAAAGTCCTCACTGGGCAGGGAGCCCAAGCAGAGCTTGATCCCAGGACCACTTAACCAACTGAGCCTCCCAGGCACCCCTTGCACTTTTATTTTAATAGTGGAAATGGGACTGTACCATAAATAAATTCCAGAGAATCTTTTTCCTACTACCATAGGCTATGTAAGCCCTCCCATCCCCTATGTACCTAAACCTGTGTTGAAGTGGAAGAATTGATGAGAGCCTGGGCAATTACCTTGATAAACTGGGTATCTAAATGGTCAGTTTATATACTGAATTAAACTGGGTTTTAGTCACGTGGACTAACTTTAGTTTCCTCTCACTTCCCATCAAGATGGGTGCCTTGGAGGAAATAAGATCAGTCATATTTATTTATTTCACATGAAGAGTACTGTGTACATTTTCAACTCCACACTACAAATGAAATTGATAGGTTGGAGGGTGTGTACCTTTTCAAGGTTTTTGGTCTGCATTTCCACTGTGCTCAGAGGGCATTTTCCCCCATATGTGTTTTCATAACACTGGATATTTACATTTTTGCCAGTTTCATAGGCCAGAAATAATAATTAAGCCTTTCCTTTTTTCTTTATTTAAAGATTTTATTTATTTATTTGAGAGAGAGATCACAAGTAGGCAGAGAGGCAGGCAGAGAGAGAGAGGAGGAAGCAGGCTTCCAGCTGAGCAGAGAGCCCAATTCGGGCCTCAATCCCAGGACCCTGAGATGAGGACCTGAGCGGAAGGCAGAGGCTTAACCTACTGAGCCACCCAGGTGCCCAAGCCTTTCCTTGTTTTTTAATAAGGCTGAACAAATGTTGCATTAGGATAGGATATTAACTCACCCCCAGGGCTCCCTTTGCCCAAGTGTTTGATATCCCAATAAAATCTAAGTTTTGCTCAGGCTCAGGCTTTAAAGAACTCAGGCTAAAACAAATGGCCTCCAGAGTGGGCTGAAAGAGGGCTATCCCTTTCCTGGGCCCCAGGGCGTAGTTAGCCCTAGGGGAGTGAAGGCAGAAGGAGATGCTTCCCTGGAGACTCCTGGAAGCCACCATCTGTGCTGCTTTAGGCCTGATCTGTCACCTTCCCCCTGTTCATTGAATCTATCTAGATCACTCACTCCTTCATACCCCAAAGCCTCACCACATACCCTGTCCCGCAGACACAAGTGACCGCAGACCAAAGCTTTTGTCCCAAGGGAAGCCAGGCTACCCATGGACAAATTAATTAGCTGTTACGGATGGCTTGGCACTAAAAGAGGGGCTTAAACAGAGCCCATCCCCATTTCTGGGGATTACAACTAGGGAACTTGGAAAGAATGTGCTTGTAAGCAGTGGGAATAAAGTTGTAAAGATAACAAGATAATGAGTTGAACCCAGGGCAAGCGCAAGCCCCGCTGAGTCAGCAGGGAGAAAAAGATGTGCAGAGTCTAGGAGCTGACCCTCAACCCCGACCACCGCCCCTGACACAGGGACCTCTCTGCAACTAAGGCTGCAGGCCCGTGCCTGGCTCTGAGAGCCTGCAGCCCTCCAGCCCTCTGCTGCCTGCCCTCTGCGAGCCTGCAGCACCTTCAACTTTGCTCCACATCCCCCATTTAGCTTCTACACAGCCCAGCAGTCACACAGATGTGCGTGCCCACTGCCGTTTGTAGCTGCAGGTAGAAGATGTTCCTGATGGGGCGCCTGGGTGGCTCTTTAGGTGTCTGCCTTCGGCTTGGGTCATGATCCCAGGGTCCAGGGATTGAGCTCTGCATGGGGCTTCCTGCTTGCCGGGAGGCCTGCTTCTCCCACTCCCCCTGCTTGTGTTCCCTCTCTCGTTGTGTCTGTCTCTCTATCGAATAATAATTAAAATCTTAAAAAAAAGGTGATGTTCCCGATAGACTCTGGATTGGGCTATTCAGGCCACTCAGAACATCAGGGGAAATGTTTTCCTTATAAAGGATAAAGGGTATGTGAGCTTTTTCAGAAACATTTTGAGCAGATAGGGAGCAAATTTATATGGAACTTGCAAGAAGAAAAAGTATTTTACACTAAGTTCTCTCATTGAACTTGGATGGAAGAGGGTTGTTTGCTTTAGGCCTAATCTTGACAATCCTGGTAATATAATAATAATTATTATTAATATATTATTATATATAATAATATATTTAAAATGACCCACTTTATTCTCCACTTCCTCTGTTCTACCTCCATACAGTAGAGGATGAGCCACCAATAAGTATGGAGAGGTTCATTTAAATACTGTGGAAGGGCCTGCAAATATATTGCAGTTTCTGAAATAAAATATTCTTCCAGAAGTATCTATTTCTATCATTAAAACTTTACCCTTTTTTGAAAAAGAATGCTGTATCAAAAGAAGTCTCTTTTCATTTTAACTTTCTCCATGTCAGGTGTGGTCCTTGAGAACCATGGACCATGAGAAGCTTCTCCTAATCACCTACAAAGATTAATGAACCACTTGATGACTAAGCAAAGGATTTGAGCTAATTCTTGGAGTAAACACTGGCTGGAAAAACTCCAGAAAGATTAACTGCCTCTGTTCACACAGTGACTATGAATCTGGAAAGTAAAATGCCAATTAAAGTTTTATAATTAAATCTTATTAGGAGGGCAGAAATGATCACCATAGACAATGTCCTCTATATGAGGAGACTTGTATAATGTGAGTAGCCAGACTGTGGTCTATAGTTTATTGCATGTGTTTCCTAATGGCCTGTATGGATCCAGTTTCATGAGTCAGTACTGGTCGCTCAACCCAGCTCCCACCTACGCTGTGAAGCCTTCCCCTATCAGTCAGGTTCATGTTCATTCATCTCTGAACTCAGTTTTAACATGGTCTATGTCTTACAGTTCTGCTCTTTTCATTTTTTTTAAGATTTTATTTATTTATTTGACAGAGAGAAACACAGCCAGAGAGGGAACACAAGCAGGGGGAGAGGGAGAAGCAGGCTTCCCGCCGAGCAGGGAGCCCGATG
Organism: Spilogale gracilis; assembly: GCA_004023965.1. Classification (NCBI taxonomy): domain Eukaryota; kingdom Metazoa; phylum Chordata; class Mammalia; order Carnivora; family Mephitidae; genus Spilogale; species Spilogale gracilis. The sequence continues at coordinate 84,460 of PITA01002851.1, read as the reverse complement.
TGGGACTCGATCCCGGGTCTCCGGGATCATGACCTGAGCCGAAGGCAGTCGCTTAACCAACTGAGCCACCCAGGTGCCCTCTTTTCATTTTTAATATGAAATTCCTACAAGGCTTTTTTTTTCTTAAAGAGGTTCAGTACTCAATACATTTTACAATGTCATGCCTCTTCCCTTCTTTTCTGTTATTATAATCAGTATATTTGTAATAATCAGAATTCAAGATATAGATACTCAGTAGGTATCACTGATAAGTGAATGAATTGTTTAACGGATTCACTCATCAGTCCCTTCATTTATTGTTATTAAAACTGTGGTTAGGGACACCTAGGAGGCTTAGTCGTTAAGCAGCTGCCTTTGGCTCAGGTCATGATCTCGGGGTCCTGAGATTAAGCCCCACATCGGGCGGGAAGCCTGCTTCTCCCTCTCCCACTCCCACTGCTTGGATTCCCTCTCTTGCTGTCTCTCTCTCTGTCAAGTAAATAAATAAAATCTTTTAAAAAACCACACACACTGTGGTTACATGTTGGGTAGAGAAGGGAAAACAAGTACTAATGTTGCTTAGAGAAGAGCAAAATATAATGGTAGGGGTTGGGGGGAAGATGGGAGAGGAATAAGGAACAGGTTTGTGAATTGCCTTTTCCTGCCATTCATACTACATTTTTATATGAATATATTGTGTACATAGTCCTCTTTCTTTGAAAACATCTCTAAATCACGGTAAAAAAATTGTTTTGTTTTTATTTTTGTTTTTGTTTTTAATTAAAGTTTCAGTTGGAGAACTAAGGTCACAGAAGGTAGAGAACATTCTCAGTGGTCAAAAATTAAGAGAGAGCTCAGTTGAGGGGAGGGGAAGAGGGAATGTTGGATGAGCTGATTTGGAGCCCCTCCAACCCCAGGAGTTTATGGGTCTCAAGAACCAAGGCGTTTTCTTTTTTTTTTTTTTTTAAGATTTTATTTATTTATTAGAGAGAGAGATCACAGGTAGGCAGAGAGACAGGCAGAGAGAGAGGGGCAGGCAGGCTCCCTGCTGAGCAGAGAGCCTGATGTGGGACTTGATCCCAGGACCCTGCTGAGCAGAGAGCCTGATGTGGGACTTGATCCCAGGACCCTGAGATCAGGACTTGAGCCAAAGGCAGAGGCTTAACCCTCTGAGCCACCCAGGTGCCCCTGAACCAAGGCTTTTTTAATGGACTTGTAGTAACAAAAGAGGTGACCTTGGAAAGTAAAGAGATGGATTTGATACTTCCACATAAGACTAGGACTCTCAAGGGCTATACCTTTGGCGAAAGTATAAACCAAAAATGAAATATGCAGAGACGCACAGAAGAAACAGGGAAGTTGTATCTCTTAGCATAGTCTCTTGATTGGGGGAAAAATGTTCCCCTGAGAAGTTATAACATCAGTCTGCTCTTATTCAGGTCTAGAGTTCAGTCTTACACTGCCTATAGAAACTGGGGGCCTGTGGGTTGAAAAATTAACTTAAAAAATGGATACCAAATAGACAGAAGCAAACAGAAAATCTCCCTGAAAAAACACACCCTCTGTCTGGGCTGTGCAGGATTCCCAGGTAAAAGCCCCACCAAGGATGAGCTCATTGTCTAAAATTACAGAATGTGGGAGGCTATAGTCACCATGAGTGAGAGCTAAGAAATTCTCAGGAGGGAAATGGTATAGACCTGATCTAACATAGTGTCAACCTGGCATGATTATTCCACAATTAAAATCTCCAGCTTGTCAGAAGAATCTGTCAGTGGCTAAAACTGTTTTGTTTTCCCCAGAAAGCTTGAGTAGAGCACACATCACAGGCTAGACTTGGCCAGATACCAGCTGAGCTATTAGCCTCCCCTGCTCCCCACCAAAGAGCAAACCAAAAAATGGAAACACTTACTGTTCTTTGAGTGTCTTTAGTTTCTCTCTCTCTCTCTCTCTCTCTCTCTCTCTCTCTCTCTCTCTCTTAAATCCCTTCTTGTTAACAGTCTAACAGAGTCTAGAGGCTAAGAGGTTAATTTCTCTTAAATAAGTAAGTATATTATTTGCATGCAGGTACTTAAATGTCTCTGAGTTATACTTGGACAGAGTCAAATGAATAGACACAGGACTGGACCACAAAGAGTATACTTAAAATAATGAAAGACTCATCCTTAAGTATTTTATATTTGGGGATGCTGTTGTAATGGTATTTTTAAAATTTCATTTCCTGTGTATTCATTGCTAATATATGGATATACCATTGATCCTGTAGCCTTTGGCCTTGCTAAATTCATTTAATTCTAGGGGCTTTTTTCTAGGTTCTTTAGGATTCTCAGTGTGCGTGATCATGTTGTCTATGTACAAGGACTGTTTTTTTTTCCTTTCCAATCTGTATGCCTTGGGTGTCTTTTCTTGCAGTGGCTGGAAGCTCTAGCGTAATAGTGAATGGAGAGCTGAAGGTGGACATCCTGGCTTTGTTCCCAATGTTGGGGGAAAAGCACTCAATCTTATACTATAAAAACTTTAACCTGGAGTGCCTGGGTGACTCAGTCATTAATATCTGCCTTCGGCTCAGGTCATGATCCTAGGGTCCCGGGATTGAGCCCCGCATTGGACTCCCTGCCCAGCGGGAAACCTGCTTCTCCCTCTCTCACTCCCCCTGCTTGTGTTTTCTCTCTAGCTGTGTTTCTCTCTGTCAAATAAATAAATAAAATCTTTTTGAAAAAAAAACCCCAAAACCCAAAAATAATTAACCGTGGGTTTTGAATAGATGCACTTTATCAGATCGCGACTACCCTTCTATTCTTAGTTTGCTGAAAATTTTGTGGTGTTTTTTTTTTTTTTATCATGAATGGGTATTGATTGCCTTTTCTCTCATCTTTTTAGATGGTCATATAGTTTTTCTTATGATCATGTATTCATATATTTAAGTATTAAAGGAAAAGAACTGTGAATCTGAAGTTTTATATACAGCCAAATTTTCATTTCAATGAGAGAGCAATAAAAATGGCCTCAGACATGTTATGAGAAGTTTGCCGCATAAAAATCCGCAGTTGAAAATACCTTTAATGTAAGTGTTCAAAGAAGAGAAACAAATTGAGGACAATCTTCAAGAGATATGGGATGTCAAGGTGATCTAATATTTCAATAAATGTACTGCTGTTAAAAAAAAAGTCTAAGATTGAAGAAAAGAGAATGTTTATCCAGAAGAACTAATGTCAGAAATTCCAAACAAAAAACAACATGATAGCAGAGGATAGGAGATAAAAGGATTATTAAGAAATGCTAATGTAGTAATGGGAATGTCTACCTACAGAGAAGTTTGAGAAATCAACAGCCATGGTAGTTTTCACCAGAAGTCGTGAGTTCTTTGATAACAGTCAGGAATGGAAGAAGTGAAGTCATTAAATTCAGATGGCCATCATTTCCACCACCCCTATGCACACTGTGTCTGAACTCAGAACATCCAACAGAACCCAGAACTCCATGGTCTTCACTCTTATCAGAAACAGGAGTAAGAGAAGAAATAGGAAGTCCTACCCCAGTGCCTTAATTAAAGCATATTTTAGTTGCCATCAGTAGTTCGAACTGCCATTTTTGTATTTATCTTGAGCTTTGTGTATCCTGGGCAATTGTTCAAAGTGGGGAAGGGAGCATGACCTCCAAAGGGGATGATGGAAAAGCCAAGTGGCTTCATGTTCTAAGGCAGGTCCTTTTCCAGCAGGTCAATTCTAGCAAAGTGTGCATGTATGAAAACAGAGGGCCTGGAAAGTAATCTCTAAAACTACCTGTGCCTGGGCACCCCTGGGAACATCTGCACACACTCTCAGAGGCACTGGTGCTTCCTGGGAACAGTGATGGGTCATTGTGATGGAATGAGGAATACAAAGAGTGTAAGATAGGCTGCCTGAGTGGTTCTCATGACTGTAAGCATAAGAGAGCTTTAAAAAAGATTAGGGGCGCCTGGCTGGCTCAGTGGGTAGAGCATGTGACTCTTGATCTCAAGTCATGTGTTCAAGCACCATGTCAGGCGTGAAGCCTACTTAAAAAAAAAAAGTTTAATTGAAAAAGTCACAAACCTAGAATTTTAAATTCTTAGCTCAAATCACAACCAGAGCCTCTAGGAGTGTTTTTTTTAAAAAGTCTCTTCTGGGGCGCCTCAGTTGGTTAAGCCACTGCCTTCGGCTCAGGTTATGATCCCGGAGAGGAGACCCAGAATCAAGCCCCACATCGGGCTCTCTGCTCAGCGGGAAGCCTGCTTCTCCCTCTCTCACTTCCTCTGCTTGTGTTCCCTCTCTCGCTGTGTTTCTCTCTGTCAAATAAATAAAATCTTTAAAAAAAATAAAAAATTAAAAAGTCTCTTTTCTCTTAGAGCTGCTGAACATAAGCAACTAAAATCCAGATGCAGCATCTGATACAGTGGGAACCTATATCACAACCTAAGATGAATTTATAAACCTATCATGTCCTTCCTGAGAACGTTAAAGCATTGACTAAGAACATATGAGACCTTGGGAATTAGAATGGGGGAATCAATGAATCTGAGTACCTGGAATTCATAAAAGTCTCTCGGCTCAAATGTGAACTGAATTAATGACGGTGAGGTCACTGGGGCTTATTGCTAGTGGAAGCAGCTTCTCTCTCCCTTCCATCCTCAGATGCCTTCCTACTGTCCTCTACTAGCTGAGCCAGCAGAAGGCAGCTGACTGGAGGAGAGGCTAGGAAATGCTGTTTGCTGGGACTAGCCCCCTTGTGATGCAAAATACAATAGAGAAGATGGAGGAATGGCTCTGAAGACAAGTATACCCAAGCCCGTCAACCAGTGTGCTTTCTGCATGTACTACTAATGTCAGGAGGCTTGCCATGGCCTCCTATTGTCAAGCGGGATGTACTTGGCATTCTCCCCATCCCCATCCCAGACTCTCACCTGGTTTACTTTGCTATTACACCTGGCCCCTGGGAGCGCTTGGGAATCCTTGCCTTCTTTTGCTAAACCATGCTGGGAACTGGGGATTCCTTAAGGATGCTTTTAGGCCCTAGACATCACTCAGTATTGCTCCTCATTGTTCAGGTCCCAGAACAATTGGCTTGTTCCCAGGGGCTTGTCATCTCCAGGAAAACGCCTGGAGAACCTAGGGACACTGCCCTCCGCTCTTCTCAAACCCAGCCCAAGGCATGATCCCTTAAACCAGCTTGCGATCATCTTTAAAGGGTTCCTGCCCTAAAGGGTATTTGCTGGGGTGCTAGGGAAAACAGATACTGAGAGAGGACCAGGAGCTTTCTGAAAGGGAGGTATCAAGGAAACTGTAATGAGGATCCCAACTGAGAAGCCACACAGAAGCATCCTGAGTGAATCACTATCAAATGGAGAAGGAGAGGAACAGTCAACTTACTTACTGTACCAGTCAGGTAGGAACTTCCTTATCCCACTACCATTCTCTAGTCCTTCCCCCACTCTGCCCTGGTAAGGTCACTAGTGGCAGCTAGCCAGAGGAGGAAGAGCTGGTGATTGAGAGGCAGGAATTTATTTTATTTATTTATTTATTTATTTATTTATTTATTTACATATATATATATATTTAAGATTTTCTTTATTTGTCAGAGAGAGTGAGAGCACACAAGCAAGGGGAGTGGCAGGCAGAGCAGATAGAGGGAGAAGCAGGCTCCCCACTGAGCAAGGAGCCAGACATGTGACTCGATCCCAGGACCCTGGGATCATGACCTGAGCCAAAGGCACACACCCAACTGACTGAGCCACCCAGGCATCCCAGGAATTTGGTTTTTTTCTGAGACAATTTTCTGTTCTAATTTCTTCTAGCCACATGTATGTGTAACTTAGATGCAAAAAATTTTTGAATTAAAATTCAAGAAATACATGTTACCAATTGCATATAATCAAATAATTATGAGGACTGTACCATTATAAATGAACAATTTCTGGGTTTTTTTAAAAGACTTTATTTATTTATTTAGGGCGCCTGGGTGGCTCAGAGGGTTAAGCCTCTGCCTTCCACTCAGGTCATGATCTCAGAGTGCTGGGATCCAGGCCCACATCGGGCTCTCCGCTCTGCAGGGAGCCTGCTTCCCCTCTTTCTCTGCCTATTTGAGATCTCTCTCTCTCTGTCAAATAAAAAAAAAAAAGACTTTATTTATTTATTTATTTATTTATTTATTTATTTGATGGGGGGGGAGAGAGAGAGAGAGAGAACAGCGGGGGAGAGGGAAAAACAGGCTCCCCACTGAGCATAGAGCCCAACATGGGGCTCAATCCCAGAACACTGGGACCATGACCTGAGCTGAAGGCAGGTGATTAACCGACTGAGCCACCAGGCACCCCTCCTTTTTCTTGTTTTAAGATGTTATTTATTTATTTGAGAGAGAGTGCACAAGTCAGGGGAAGTACAGAAGGAAAGGAAGAAACACACTCCCTACTGAGTAGAGACCCAACATGGGGCTCCATCCCAGGTCCCCGGGATCACAACTCAAACTGAAGGCAGGCACCCAACGTCCTGAGCACCATAATTTCCAATTTCAACTAGAGCTTCAGTTCAGGCCAGAAAGCCTTCAGCTTGCTTTCCCAGTTACCCCATGATTATCTCAAACTTTGACCTGCTCAGTCTTGCTGCCCCTCCTCCAATCACAGCACTGTCAGAAAATAGCCATGCCTCCCAAATCTCCAGCTAGTACCCATCTGGGCTGTGGAGCCTTTCTGTCCTGCCTTCTTAGTCTGAAGAGACAGACTCTGCTATCTCTTCAAGCTCATCTTTACTGGCTTCTTTCCATAAGGATGTAGGCATACACATGGCACTCCATCTCAAGAGACAGCCCTTCCTGGATCCTGTGTTCCCTCCAGCTACTTTTCTTTTCCTTCACAGCCAGTGCTTGGAAGATTTGTCCATATTTGCTGTACTAGGGGCTTACCTTCCAGCTGCTCTTCAGGCACTGCAAGCTGGCTGCTGCCCAGCCCTCCACATTAGCTCCTCCCTGAGCCCTCAGTGACCTCACCTTGATCAATTCAGTTGAGCCCTCATCTCCCTTGGCCTCTGTATCACTTAGGAATGCAAGTGACAGTCTTAGAGTAGCCTAAGCAAAAAGAATTTCTCCCCACCTAATAGGATATCTGGCGGCAGACAGCTGCTGGTGCTAATTCAGCTGCCTCAGAGCACTGGGGTAGGCTTTCTGAAATTCTCCCTCACTTTCTTCACAGTTGGGGATGACTGCTGAGGGGGTATATCCCCACTGGGGACTGGAAGAAGGGGAAAGGTCTGCACCAGTGTCTTAGCTCTTTTATCAGAACTGCAGAAGATTTCCCAAGTTTCCCTTTGTCTCACTGCCATCTGATTGTGTCATTTGGCCATCTAGCTGCCGAAAAGACGGAAAAGTGAGTCCTTAATCTTTTTGAGTCTTTATTGTGGAGAGGAAGAGGGCGGACAATTGAAAATGGGTACCACCCAGTCTCACTCACCAGAGTTGGCATGGTGCAGCTCTTTGTTGCCTATAGCCCACTCACACGCCTCTTCCCATATACACATTTTCCATGGAACATTCTCCTCCATAAATCCTAATGCTCCGCGCAGTTCCTACAAACAGCATGAAGTCCAGGTACTCTGTGTGCACGCCCTTCTTTCAGGTCCAAATGTGGTTTCTCATAATCTGGTGACTCTAGCTAAAGGTTAAGTTCTCTGCTAAAATGAAAAAGACAGTACCAAGTGTCGGGAGAATGGGGAACAACACAACTATTCCATGCTCTTACGGTGTATAAATTGTCACAGCTACTTGGGAAAACTTTTGGAAGTATCTGATAATGCCGAACACCTGTGTTCCTTACCAGCCAGCAGTCTCTATTCCGAGGTAGACACCTGACGGGGATGTGAACAGACATGCAATGAAAGAAACGTTAGATAACATTCAAAGCAGCAGTATTTGTAACGGTCTCAAACCCAGATGTGCAAAAGCAGTAGGATAGAACAGTGTAGAGAAAAGAGAATGATCTAAAACTACACACAGTATAGATGAATCTCAAAATGACGTTTGAGTCAAAGGAGCCAGACACACCAGCTCGGCAGGGACAGGGGCTCCTGCACTTGGGATCCTTCCAGACCTCACCCTGTGTATGACCAAATCTGGCTATATATCAATATCTTTTATAATATAATAAACTGGCAAACACAAGTAAGCCTTTCCCTGCGTTCTGGAAACTATTCTAGCAAATGATCAAGTCCAAGGAGGGGGTCGTGGGAACCTCCAGTTTGTAGCCAAGTTGGACAGAACTTGTAGGTAACCTGGGAACCTACCACAGAAGTGGGGGGCAGTCTTATGGGACTGAACCCTTAAACTGTGGGGTCTGCACAAAGTCCAGTTAGTGTCAGAATTGAATTGCATTAGAGTATACTCAGCTGGTGTTGCAGAGAGTTGCTGTTGTGGCGAGAAAATCCACATACTTGGTGTCTGCAGTATCATGTTTCTGAGTAAAGGAAAACAGAGGGTGTCTTACCTCTACAACTGTACAAAATAAAATCTATAAAAACACTTTAAATGTACAATATGAAGAAACAATGAAAGATTCCTTTTGGGAAGAAAAAAAAAAGAATGGAAAGCATAATATACCCCCTTCAGTAACCCACCATTCCTGCTAGACAGATAGAGCAAGGGATCTCTTCTGTGGCAGTGCATTAAGTTTTTCACTGGGGAATCTGGTGGCCCCTCACTTCCGTCCTGTGGTTTTGCAGAATGCACAGCGTTTGTGTCCTACTCCCTGTTGGAAGGAATTCAGGAATCCAGGGATTACCCTAAGAGTTAAACAGTAAAAGACCAATGTTGACCAGGCTTGAGATTTTAGGGACACAAATGATTGATTCCCACAATCATTTGTTAGGCTTCTGGTCAAATCCATGCATGAGTAATCACAGTCAAATAACTTAGGTAGTTTTTAAATGGCTTTCTAATTAAGGACTTTCAAAAATATTTTCCCAAGCAGGTAACACTTTTCTTGGTTAAAAAAAAAAATCAAGGGCGCCTGGGTGGCTCAGTGGGTTAAAGCTTCTGCCTTTGGCTCAGGTCATGATCTCAGGGTCCTGGGATCGAGTCCCACGTTGGACTTTCTGCTCAGCGGGGAGCCTGCTTCCTCCTCTCTCTCTGCCTGCCTCTCTGCCTACTTGTGATCTCTCTCTCTGTCAAATAAATAAATAAAATCTTTAAAAAAATCAAAGTAATACAAAAAGAAACAAATTATAGTCTTATTCTTGCCTCTGTTGTCTTTTATTAGTTTCTTGTGTATACTTCAAGTGTTTATTTTTGTGAAATCAGCAAACCAGGCCTAGAATATTTAAGTCTTCAAGGGGCTGCTTTTTTGTTTGTGCTCATGTATAGTTGAGACAGTTCAGAACAACCGCTGCAGAGAGAGATGCCACCTCAAGTTTGTTTTTACTACCTTGGGCCTCAAGGTTATCTCCTGATAAAGCGGCCTCTTCCCTGTTCCCACTTGTGCAGGCTTCAGCTTGGGTATACAAAGAAAATTATCTCAAACCAGCGAGGATCCAGGTGGTGGGACTTGACCAGTTTAGGTTGTAAGCGGCGGGTAATGGGTTTCTCTCTTACCAAGGCCTTATTTTTAATTTCTGCTTTCAAATCAGGTATCTCTAATCTAGATTTGTCTCTCTTTTGAAGGACTTCGCTGAAAGCTACTAAAGCCAACGCCACTAATGTTTTCTATTAATCCTGAGACTTCTCCTACAATACAACTTTGGTTGGCATGCTGTCTGTACCAAGGCACAGCAAGTAACAGCAGTTTATTTCACTATGGCTCAGCAAGCTGGTCACCAACGTTCCAGTTTGGAATGGAGTCCTCGCCATTGGCTACCATAACTTTTGTCAGCTAATTCCACATTTTAGTGTCTGTTTTTAGTGTCCTACTTGTGGTTCCAAATTGTTTGCCTGTTTGGAATGAGTTCAGCTACAAGTTACGGAATATTCACCTATAAATGGCTTAAGTTAATGTGGGTTCTCAGTCGTGGACTAGAATGGGGACAAGAAGGCGTGTGCAAAGGTCAGTCAGGAAGCTCTCCCAGTAGTCCAGGGAGCAAATGATGGTTTCATGGATACTGATCATACTTCAGTAGAGTTGGGGAAAAAAACAAGAGTAGCTCCTAGAATTTTGGCTTGGACAACTAAGTGGATGACAGCGATATTCAGTAACATGGACAAAACAGAGAGGTACATGTTTGGGGATGAAAATTAATTTGGCAGGAGGGCAAGTTAAATTTTGAGATGCCAGTTAGACATTCATGTAAAGATGTCAAGTATGCAGTTTATGTTTGTTTGTTTGTTTGTTTGTTTAGGAATTGGGGATTACAGAGAAAGGTCATCATTAGAGAAAAATTTGAAGTCACCTGCTTATAAATGGTGCCTAACTCCATAGGACGAGATGAAATCATATAAGGAGAGTGGGTAGATAGAAAAGAGAACTCAAGATAGAACCATCCCTGGGTGCTTTGTTATTTATAGATTGAGAAGAATATAAGCCAGTGAAAGGAACTCAAGAGAGAATAGCCAGTGAGGTAGGAAGACTAAGAGTGTGTGATATCAGAAAACAGAAGAAGGGGCGCCTGGGTGGCTCAGTTGGTTAAGCGACTGCCTTCGGCTCAGGTCATGATCCCGGAGACCTGGGATGGAGTCCCACATCGGGCTCCCTGCTTGGCGGGAAGCCTGCTTCTCCCTCTCTCACTCCCCCTGCTTGTGTTCCCTCTCTGGCTGTGTTTCTCTCTGTCAAATAAATAAAATCTTAAAAAAAAAAAAAGAAAACAGAAGAAGAAAGTGTTTTAAAGTGGGAGTGGATGACTGTTGACTAGTACTGAGAGGGCAAGTAAAAACAAAGAACAGAGAAGAGACCACTGGATTTGCATGGAGACAGTGGTTTCAGTAGCATGGTGGGGAGGAAACAAGAGAGCAAGCTTATATGATCATGGGAATTGTCTATCAGGGAGGGAGCAGTTGGTAATTTAAGAGAGAGATGACAGAGGCTTAGATCCACAAAAAAAGTGGAAGCATTGGGCTAACAGAATCAGAGCACAAGACCATGTCTTATTTGTGTTATCTAGTAGCTTCTAGCACAGTGTCTGGTACATAAGAAGTACTCAGGAAATGTTACTGAATCAATGAATAAATGATCAAATGGAAGAACGGATGGATGACAGATGCAGGGCTGGAGAATGAACTAGATCAAACAACTTCAGAGTAAGGAAAGAAGGGGGCCTTGAATTAACAGGGTTTCTTCAGGGACTTTGGGATCCTGGGCTTTTTCTCTGGGAGACGGTTGACGGATTTGTCTCAGAGGAAGATGGAGAAGGAATGAGGCACTGTCAATGGCAGTTACCTTGGCCAACTTTCAAGGCACTGATCTGCTAAAGCAGAATTCAGGGAGGGTTGGTTCTAGGATCATCTACTTAGCCTCTTTCTCTCCCAGTCTCTCCCTTTCTGGATCCAGACTCATGAAAGATGATTATCGTATCTTTATGAACACAAGTGGGATAGGGGATTTAAAAAATGACTGTCCCACATTCTTTTACCCATCTCATCAGTAGATATTCATGGAACAATAGTCTTGTATAGGGGAAAGTTGTTAAGAACAGCGTTATGTGGGGGCTTTTCTTTCGTTTGTGCATCTATTTTTTTCTTGAAGTGCTTTGTCTTCTGCTAAGCTAGGTGATTCCACGAACTGCACAAGTCAGGTGGTATTTGAACCGGGCTGCCCATAAAATCTTGGCGGGACTGGTGTAATATGTGTGAACGGTATTGCAGATGATGCGGCTTGTGGAAAACAACAAGCAGAGGCTGAAGTAGACCAGTCTTGGAATTGCAGAATCCGTGGCTGGCTCCAACCTCTCCTAGGCATTTTATCAGGGGAAGAATTAGGATTCCTATGATCTTTCTTCCCAACCTGCAGTCAGAGGAACCGAGGAACCTGTAACGGTGGAGGCGGATTGGGGGCCGGCTGCAGCATCCAATCCATCCACATTAACAGCCTACGTCCCACTCCGGACTACACGCCTACATTCCCAGCAGGTTTCCACATAAACAGCCTACGTCCCACTCCGGACTACACGCCTACATTCCCAGCAACCTGCTGATACCCTGAAGGCTCAGGAAGCCCAACCCAGACCCGAGCCCACTGTCGCCCTAGGCAAGGCAGGCAAAGGAACTGCGTCTGCCTGGCCCTTCCTGGGCTCCAGCCCTTTACACGTGGAATCACCCCAGCGGTCCACACTGCGCGGGGCCAAGCAGAGGCGGGGCCCTTTGGCGCCAATGGGCGGGCAGAAAGGTGCGCGCGTGCGCACCGCGAGTTGGGTTCGGGGGGCGGGGCCAAGTTAAACCGTCCGAGGACGGGGGCTGGCGAGGTTCATGTTGGAAGGCTTCGCGTTTGAGGAGACCTGTTTGGAAACGGGACAGTGAGGGTGAGTGAACTCTATAGCGCCTGAGGCCCGAGACCCGAACCTAGGTAATGAGGTTGGGGCAGCACTCAGGGGCCCGCACTGGGGCGGGCGCGGGGCCTCGGGCTCAGGTCGGGGGGCGGAGGGCGGGAGCTGCCTGGGTGGGGGTCGCTGCCTCAGGAAGCTCAGCCGGCTGGGAGCAGAGCCTCTCTCCTAGAACAGAGGCCGCCGGGGGCTTTGAAGCCCCAAGGGTCCAGCCGGCCCGGGCCAAGCCCCTGCCGCCTTGGACGACCTGCGCCGAGGCCTGGGGCGTTCATCTCCGTCGCCTGCCGGTACCCCCGCCTCCGTCTGGGAGGGACAACAGACAAGTCCCGGGCCGGCCGAGTGGAAGGCAGGGGAAGCGGACCTCCCATTGTATCCCCTGTCTGGGCATGGCACCTCCAGGCACCCGGCGCCCAAGCCAGAAACCTGGGCGCCATTCTTTCCTCCCGCACGGCCTCCCTTTACCCACTCAATCGAATCCGTGGAACTTCTCTCTTAGCTATTTCCACTTCGCCCCTGACCCACACTCCCCCTGCTGCAGCTAGTTCAGTCCCCCGTTGCTCCTGGACTACTTCTGTAGCCTCCTGACTTGTTCCCTGCACCTCTCGATCCCCTGTAGTTTGTTATGTGTCGGAAAGCCCGAGTGAGGTCTTAAAACAGATCTGGTCGGGTCACCAGATGCCTTCCCCCTTACCTTTTCGTCCTTCAGTGGATTCTCATTGTTCTTCCAAGCTCTAAAACCGAGCTCGTATAGGCCCTTCATGAACTGCCTTTTTACTCTTTTTGCCTTACTCTAGTTCTCTTCCCCTCTCTGCTGCTGCAGTGGATTAGGTCCTCTCCTTATCAAAGGGACCGAGTGTAGTTCCTGCTTATCCTAGAGTACCAGATTTCAGTTCCCTGCCATCCTGCAGAATTATTCAGACAAGCTAATCCTATCCTTCCATCTGCCTCTACTGTGTCTTCTTGAGCCTTTTTTAGTTCCTGAATTGGACCAGGTTTCTTACAGACTTAGGTGTTGGTCACATTATTTTTGTTCTGCCTGAAGTACTACACTTAGTTGAAAAAAATCCTTCTTATCTTTCAGGTGTGGATTGGGGTTTCTTGTAGTACTCTATGGGTGTCTGTGTACTGGTCTCTCTTTTCTACCAAGCTGTAATTGGTGTGACAAGAGTCCATCTGGGGTCAGTGTTCTGTCCTTAGTACCTTATGTGGCACCAGGCCGTTAGTAAAGAGTGTGTTGGTTGAATGCATAAATGAAGCATGGCCACACCATGGGCCCCCGAATAAACATAGATGGAAGGGAGGGGGTGGGGGGATGGGTAAGCCTGGTGGTAGGTATTGACAGCACAAATTTCATGGAGCACTGGGTGTGGGGCATAAACAGTGAATCTTGGAACACTGAACAGATCAAATAAATTATTATTTAAAAAAACCATATAGATCAAGTTATTAAATGCCTTGCTTTTCAGAATCAACTCTCAATTTCCCTCCACGCCCCCTCCCCCAACCCATGTAGCAATTTTTTTGGGCTGGGAACATGGTTCTATTCTTGCCTTCAGTCCAGGACCATAGCAGTGGTAAATGGGAAGTATTGTTCAGAGTTTTTTCTTTGGCACTGATTTTGGGTACAGGATGTCTGGATATTGGTGAGTGTGGCTGCTTTGAGTTTGAATTAACTGAGGGCCGCTGGCATGAGAGAAAAGCGGCAAACAGCTGCTGCAGTCTTTATGGGAGGAAGGCTAGCTCCAAACTCTTGCATGCTGATAGGGCTAATGACACAATGGAAGGAGACGGTGGGCCATGCTGGCCAGGCCAGCCCTAGTGGGAGGGTTCCAAAGGGAAGTCATTTTTCCAGCTTCGGTCAAATCTTCTGTGATAGGGAACAACATATCTGGGTGCCAGAACCCACTGCCTTGAAAAAGACGTGAAGGTGTGCTGTGTTCTAGAGGCAAGTTGGCACTTTGTGATAGGGTAAGGGAGGGACAGATAAGATAGGCTCCTTGCCCTCACAGCGGGAGGGAGAGAATAGTTTGTGACTGACTATATGTCTGAAAGGCTGCAGACTGTGGTGGGAGGAGAGAGTGACTGGTGTGGCTGGAAGAATCCCCAGATGACACATGAACCAGGGCCTGGAAAGGAGAAGGAGGATGGATTAATGGAACAGTGGGACCAAAGGCTCTGGGCCTGGAAGAGGCTGCTGGATCAGTGAGGGGAGCCCTGTTACACTCCAGGCACTGCAGAAGACCCACCACTGAGCAAGGTCTGGCACTCTCATCCCGGGACTGAGGCTCCTCTGTGTGAGGGGTATCTCAAATGTGGGGTGGGTTCTGAAGTTGCTTTCAGAAGTCTCTCCTTTGCATTTTTTTTCCAGTCTGGCCTTTATAATTTCTCAAAGAAGGCAGTGAGCCTGGGAACTGCTGGGCCTTATCTATCTACCAGGCTATTTGCTCCTGGTCTTGAACTAAGCCATTGGAGTGTGGGTGATGCAACATGTTCTTAGGCAAAGGGGAGTTGCTTATGTTTCTTTGGGATGTGTCAGTTTAATATGTTAGATAACATATTCTCTGTTTTTGTTGTAGCACTTGGAGGGAGAGTTTCTCCTCTGTGTTTGTAGATTGGGCTTTTGTTGTGTTCTGTTGGAAACCTGTATGAACCAGGATGGGACATGTTCAAAACCAGTGGTTCTTGGCCTTTATTCTGCTTCCCTTGAAGATGTGAAGAATGATGTGAACCCATGGTTACTATATTACTTATCACTTGGTTGCTTTTTGGTGTTATTTAAATAGAACCTGTCCCTCCTGTACACATAGACAAACACACAGACACGCACACAGTTTGATATATTAAGCCTACAACCATATGGTTATAGGAAATGGTGCTCTGGGTTCATTGATCACCCAACTGATAGATAGCTCAAAAAAAAGAAAAGATTTTATGCTCACTTACATTGACATCAAAACTTGGCAGCGTATCTGTGAAGGCGGGAATCCTCCCAACCCCAAAGGACCATGGCACACAGGCTCAGAACCACCGGCCTTTGTGCCAAGCACTGTGCTTGATGCTGAGAATGTGGATTCAGCCCCCACCCTTATAAAGCTCAGTCCAGCAGGGAGCACTTACAAGTAATCAGGCAGTTCTCAGGGTCTCATTCACAGCAGTTATGAGACAAGACCCTTCAGAAGGGAGGCACTGGGGAGCATATGGAAAGAATGCCTAAACCAGACTCGGAATTGAAGGTGGGTTGCTGGAGAAAGAGATCTCTATTGTGCATGAGTCTGCAAGATTTAGGAGGAACTGGCTTCCCTCTCTGGTCTCTCCTGTCCCAGAACTCTAAGATACTTGATTAGATAAGGCTGTTCTGCTCTGGCCTGGGCAGTCACTGTTAGGAGTAACTTGAGACCTTGTTTTTAGATATCAGGTACAGTGGCAGTGGCCTTGTCAGGGTCTCGACAGTTTTATTTGATTAAACTGGAAATGTAGTTTCTGTTCCTGAATTTTTTTCTAGAGATGAAAATTAAATGAAAGTCCCCTTTTTTATTCCATCCATACATATTGGAACAAAATTATGGGATAAATTACATTCAGTACATATTTGTAAAGAAAGAACATGTTTTTAGTTAGAAACTTTAGAATTGGGCGCCTGGGTGGCTCAGAGGGGGTTAAGCCTCTGCCTTCGGCTCGGGTCATGATCTCAGGGTCCTGGGATCGAGTCCCACATCGGGCTCTCTGCTCAGTGGGGACCCTGTTTCCCCCCTCTCTGCCTGCCTCTTTGCCTACTTGTGATCTCTCTCTGTGTCAAATAAATAAATAAAATCTTTAAAAAAAAAGGAAACTTTATAATTCATAGAAAAGTAAAAAGAAAAATCAGAATCACATCTCAAAATTCAGAAAATATTTAACAGTTTTTGTCATTGCTTTATGTATGAAATATGCATACACTTTTTTTCTAACAAAATTATTCTTTCCACACTTCGGCAGTTTGCTCTTTTTTATTAAAAGTATAGTGAAAATCCTTTCTTATTGTTAAGTTTGACATTGAATTATGTCCCTATATGGTAATAAGATTAGATGCTGCTTTTTGGCCCTCTGGAAGTTATATCCCAGTGAGGGCTGTTACCTTAGGGAGGGGACTGTTGGAGGGGATACCATTGATAGGCTAAATGGGTTTGGGAAGTATTCCCAAACGTTGTAGGGATGACATTCTCCCAGAGTCCCACCTTTTGGAATGGTTACAGGGGTGGCAACACAGCTACTTCTCAGCCTCAGGTGCAGGGAGTGGAGGTAGCAGCAACTTTAGAGTCAGCTCTGTGTGTGGTGGGTGCAAGGGAATGATTCCTACTTTAAGCTTTCTCTTTACTGCTGTCAGTTTAGGGTTGTGGCTATGGTTGGCCCATTGGAAATCACTGGCCTTGTTACCATCAGAAACTGCACTGCCTTTTGGGAGGTGAATGGTATAGTTTTTGTGTTGGTGTGGAGGTCTCTTGGCTGTCCTTCACCTTCATTTTTGAGGTCAGTTTATAAGTCTCCGGAAGGACTGGGAATCTCAGTTTAACACAACCTTAGTAGAGGCCTGAGCCTTAGTGGGGAATGCTGGGAACGAAGCACTCCTGCCCTCAGGAGCTTGCAGTGGCACTATGTCTTATTGACCGTAGTTCCAGGTCCAGCCAAATGCCGGGGGTACTTGATGGCATCCTAATGTCTGTGTGATTCTTCTTGCCGGTGCTCTTTCACCGTGGTTGGTTACCTGTGTCTGTCGCAGTCCTGGGAGATGGACAAGGCAGGGGTTGATATCCTTTGCTCCGTGTTCTCAATTGCAAGCCTTCATGTGACCTGCCTCATCATGTGACCTGCCTCATCATTTCCCTTAACTACCACATTCCTGTCTCTGGTCTTGCTCCACTAATTACCTGCCCCCTACTGCGTGGCTGGATGAGCCATTCTGAAACCTAGCTCTGATCTCCTCTCCCATTCACAAATCCTCAGTGGCTCCCCATTCATCCTCCAGAAACTTCAGCCTCCTTGGCCTATATGCAAAGCTATACCCCATACAGCCTGGTCAATCTGTGTGTCCTTTGTCCACTCTTCTGCCTGCTTCATACCCTCTTGGCTTCCCTCAACTGAACTACTTGGAGTTTCTTTCCCACTCGTCTGACCTGCTTCTCGCTCACACCATTGCCTTAGTCCTTCAGCCCGTCCAGGGTGTGCTTGTCTGTCCAGGCCCGGAAGTATCCCCAGGTCCGTCAGCCTTCCCTGATTTTCCCTCACTCAGAGGAAATTCCTTCCTCTGAGCTTTCAGTTCTGTTTTTCTTAAGGATGCCTCACTTTGTGCCTTTTTTAGTGTTCTTCATAGGAAGTATTTTACCAGACTGCAAGCTTCATGCAGGCAGGAATAATCTTCAAATCCCTTTTAAGCTCTCATGAGTTGCTTGGTGTTCTGAAGGAACTTTAGGAAATGTCATGGAGCCCTCCTCCCACCTCCCACTTGAATGATGGGGACTTGGAGTGCCCAAGGTCATCCTGCAGTCTAGTGGCAGAGCTGGCCTTGGGCCCAGTTGGACATGTTCTGTTCTTTAGTCTTGTTCCTTTCACTGAGTTCCTCCCCCAGAAGCACACTGTCACATTTTGAAAGAACCTTAGCTCTGCTGTTTTCACCTGCTCCTTCTATGTTCCCCACCTCCCAGGTACTGGCGACCATGAGATCTCTGCAGCTTCTCAGAACCCCCTTCCTGTGCGGCCTGCTCTGGGCCTTTTGTGCTCCAGGTTCTGGGGCCGAAGAACCTGGAGCCAGCTTCTCCCATCCTGGCAGCATGGGCCTGGATAAGAATACAGTGCACGACCAAGAGTACGTATTCAGCCACAGCTGGGGTCCCAGGGCCTCCCCTCTGCAGCTGTAGCCTATGGCCAGCTGCAATGGCTCCCTCCATCTGCCCTTCCTTCCATTATTTGTACAACTCCTTGACATTTTTCAAGAACGATACTTACGCCACCTGTAAATCAAGCAGTCTTTTTTCCACCATTGTTTGATAGATGGAGGATCTTGAGGCCCAGATGGGATAAATGACTTGCCTGAATTCATTCTGTCTCTCTCTTTCACCACAGACAGACATACAGATACCCCTCTGACACACACACACACACACACAAGTAGTAGTGGCAGAATCTAGGATAGAACTAAGGTTTTCGACTGACCAGATATTTTTCTTTTTTTATTGGCACATTTAAACATTGACTTATTTGTTGCAACTTTTGTCCTGGGCCAGTTAGCCTCATACATTATTTGTATCCTTAAATTGGTTCAAAACGATTTTTTTAATTGCTAACCCCCAGAGTGTTAATACAGCATTCTAACAATAAAGACGGAAAAACATCCATTATCTTGCCAGCTTAACAGGTGAACTGTTTTGACTTTTTCCCTGCCCCTTTCAGGGCCTTGTTTGTGTCTGTTGTCCTTGAATGTGCTCTGCCACTCTTTTTGTTTGTTTTTCTGGGATGGGTAAACTTTAAGATCTTGAACTTTTCAGTCCTGAAGGTTTTGGCGTGATCCTGGGGTTGTTGCCGTGATCCTGGGGTTGTTGCTGAGTGGTCTGAGTCTAACTCTTGGCTTTTAGACATATCATGGAGCATCTAGAAGGTGTCATCAACAAACCAGAAGCAGAGATGTCCCCACAAGAACTGCAGCTCCATTATTTCAAAATGCATGATTATGACGGCAATAATTTGCTTGATGGCCTAGAACTCTCCACAGCCATCACTCACGTCCATAAGGAGGTAGGTTGGCCGTGGCTCAGTGGACAGCATCTTGGAAAGCCTCCTCCTCCCCCGTCCACCCCAGCAGTTCAGTCCCCAGTCTTGATGACCTGTGCTGTCCTTGTACAACAGTATTGCTGCAACTCCTTTTTCTCCTCACCACTCATCAGCCTCTTCCTTTTGGAGCCCCTTCTTGCTAAGGGTGACCTCCTGACGCAGAAGCCTTAGGGCCTTGTATCTCTGACAGGTGCTATAGGCATTTCTCCTGCGCCCAGGAGTTTGAGAACCAGTGCCTAAAGGACAGAGCACATTAAAATGCAGAGCAGGGGAGAAGTCGTTTTATTTGAGAAGAGTGGTGAACCAGGGGACCATGCGGTCAAGGGACTCAGCAATAATTGAGGGTTTGTGTGTATTATACAGTTCTCCATATGAAGCCATTTACAGAGCACTTTCAAGTGGGTTAGAGAGCTCGTTTGATCTTTGCAACAGCCTGTTAGGAGGTAGGACAGGCACTGTTATTACCCCCAGTTTAGAGGTGAGGGAACTGAAATCAAGATGCCTTGTCTATAGGTCTAGTGTCTGTTCCGCACTGCCACACTGCAGTCTGTAGGGAGGAGGAGAGGCAGAGCTGGAGTTGGGAGTGTGCTCCCATGGGCTGCCAGGAGAGTATATTTGGGTTTGCTTTGAAGGCAGTGAGGGAGTGCTAATGGCTCTGTGCGGCAGAATGGCAGTGTCACGGGAGGGTCATTGGCTGTGGGAGGCAGACTGATGGACGTGGGGAGAGACTTGCATCAGGGAGAGAACCTGGGATTCAGCAGTCCTGGCGGGCCAGGCTGGTGGTGGCTGTAGGAGAGCAAAGAGTGCATGCAGGAGTGGTGGCAAAGGAGGAGTCAGCCAAGGATGTGAATGGCGTTGGCTTAGCACTTGGCACAGTGAGCCCTGCTGTATCTCCTTCTGGGGCAGGGCCAGTCCCTTCACCTCAAAGGTTGGAACAGGTTCTCCTGGTCAGCAGCACCTTCCTCTTCTTTGTTCTGACCCCAAGATGCTGTCTAGTACAGACTGCTTGCACTTTCCAAGGGCATGTTGTGCCCAGAGCGGACCCTTGGGAGAGCCTGGGTTGTGAGTTTGGGGTTTGTGGGAATTAGGAACCTCATAATTCTGTGTAAGCCAGACCTAGGTTTCCACAGCGAATGTGTATTACTTTTGTAACTAGAAAAGAATGAAAAATAATTTTTGCAACAAATAAGCAAGGGCCTGCTTTGATTGCATCTTTCTTTTTAGCTGGCAAATATAAATCTAAATTGGATTACTGTGTATTGACTCTATCTGATATGGTTTGTGGATTCTTAGAAGTAGCCACATGCTACACTGAAGGTGTTTTGGATACAAGAGCAAGGACATTTTAGACATTAGCTAAGCACTTCCAGTAAATTGTGCGACTCATCATTGTCTAATTTGTATTTTGTAGGAAGGGAATGAACAGGCCCCACCAATGAGTGAAGCTGAACTGATTAACTTAATAGATGGTGTTCTGAGAGACGATGACAAGAACAATGATGGATACATTGACTATGCTGAATTTGCAAAATCGCTGCAGTAGACACTGTTTGGCCATCTAGTTATATGCAAATATGACCCGCTACAATGTGATTGAACACTTTTGGTAATGCAAAATAATTCATTTCCAACTACTACTACAGTATTTTGGTAAAAACCTGTAGCCCTTTATTACACAGTGGGGTGAGAAAGATCAAGAGAAATATAAGAAAAATGGGACATACTGTAGTCCCCAAGTACTGTTCAATCTCTTACTGGACAAGGGCTTGATTAAAGAATCCTTTTAAGAATATTGGATAATTGGAACGTAGTACTCAGGAACTTGACTGTAGAATACTGCTAGTCTCTTGGTTTTCATTCAGGCTACCTGAAAAGTAAGACCAGCTTTGCCAAGTGGACATGCTTTTCAGTAACAGTGAAGGAATAGCATAAATGCCAAATGTTTCCCCTGGTGGAACCTGTCTCTTCAGGTGAATGTGCTCAGTATTCTGCAAAGTTCCCCCTGGCCCGAATGATGATGTGCCCCTGGGCAAGGGAGTATTCGCCTATTTCAAAGCCACTGCGTAAGAACCAGATCCTGAGTTCAGCTAGCCTTAGCATCTAAGATTCTGTATCTTCTGATACTTTGGAAATGATACACCATTGGCCTATGTGATTAACATTTTTTAAGTTTTTCAGTATTTTGTAGAACTACTGCCACATCCTTTCTTTAATGTCTTCTTCAACTTAGGAGAGACCTTGAAGTTAACAAGTGTTTTTTATTCTAATCATAAGCAAATGTTTTAGCTTTCTTAATAATTGTATTTAACCCTTGTTTCAAGGGTTTGTTTTTGAGGTTTAGAAACTATATGGATACAAGGACCATATCCCTCCTGCTTGGTGCAGGGGGGATAAAGTTACTGGCTGGTCTTGCCTAAGTGAGGAGTGAGATTATCAAGCACCAATTGCTGCGAGCTATATTTAGAAAGAATGTGCTTAAATTACCTCTTCTAGCTTAAATATGTGAATTCTTTCAGATCAGGAAAGATTAGAAAAAGAAGCCTAAAAACTCTTTAACGGTGTGAATCTCAATAATGGTTGAAAATGAGAAGCAGCAGCAAATTGTAATTTGGTTTATTGGATGTGATGGATGTGCTGGGATGGAAAACCCAACATGATGGTTGAATGGGGGAAAAAACTGCAGAAGATTTGCTGTAAGACAGGTAGAGACTTATTTTCTTTATTAAAGTATTCTTATAAGAAAACATATGTATTTGTAAAAATGGTTTCCTGTGTCAAGTGTTTGTGCAATCAGAGCTGCATTGTAAACTATTCTTGTAATATCTAGTTATTTTGAAAGATTTATATAATGAATCCTGGATATATGACCAATAAAAACCAATGAAACAAAATAAAACTGATGAAACAGTTGGTTTTGTCCACATAGGGGTCTTCTCCCACACGAAGGCTTTGTTTCATACAGATGTTTATATGTATCTACCCCATCAAGGGGCGGATGATCCTCCCTGGCTGTGCCCTGTTCCTTTCGGCAGGGGTAGATTTCCAGTTATCAGTCACTTTCTCCTTTGATGCATTTCTTCTTTGAATGAAATCACTTTTTGGACCTTTCTTCCCTGGCCATGTTCAGATTATGATAGCATTGCCTAGTTTAGGAAAATACCGTGTTTTCTCCTGGAGTCTGGCAAATGTTTTTTCTTTGCCAGAAAATTTAATTACGTAACATTTTTTAAAGCCTCCCAGGCCCAAGCAAAAAGTACAGTTTCCCCTGGCCGTTTGGGAATAATACTTTGTTCCGCCATTTGAAGACAAAAGAAGGAAAGAAAGAGGGAGGGAGGGAAGAGGGAAGGGAGGAAGTTAACCATTGCCTGCTCTCTTTTTTGCCCCCCAAGATTCTTGGATCTTACACTGGCCCTTCTTCATCCAGAGCTGCCCTTCTGGATGGATCTAATGAGTAGCTCATAGTTGGAAGAGCCTCCTGCTGTTGGCAGCTAGGAAAGGACTGAGACAGCTGAAGAGGGAGAGAAGCAGATCTTCAGAAGGCACAGTCACCCCATTAAATTGACAAGACGGATATCTCCTCCTCTGTAGCTAGTTTCTCTCTGTAGTTATTTCGTGCTGGCCGTTGTGGTCCTGTTTAGCAAATGTTCCTGGTGGGAGGAGCCTGTGATATTAGGGACACAGAGACCTTCCTTGCATACCCCGTCTTTACCTCTTCTCTCCTACACAATACCTTGGCCTTCTCATAGTCCACCTCAAGGATTTTTAGAATGTATGAGGAACATCTCTGTACTTTAGTTTCCTTAGCTCTAAAAATGGAGATAAATCTACCCAAGAGAGGCAGCCTTATGTGAGCATAAATTTTGGACTCAGGCAGACCCAAGTCAGAATCCTAGGCCTGCTACTCTACAGCCATGAACCTAAAATTTAGTTCCATATATATGTAAATATCTATAATAGTTATATATAGTTATATATAACTACAATAAACTAAGAGGTTAAGAGGATTAACAAAGTGAGAGAAAATGCAGAAAGCATCTACTAAGTGCCTGATACTGAGGAGTACTAAACACTGAGTCACCCATTCCTCATTCTCACTGGGGAAACCTGGGCACCTTCCTCATTGCAGTGGGGGCTGGAGGGGCTGTGAAGGGATTGATGACTCCTCAGGGGTAGGGGTTGAAAGATCTCTGTTTAGGTTATTCCATTGAATGGGTAGATCATGGATGTCAATCCGTTTGTCTGTTGAGGAAGTACAGAACAGATTAGGATGTTCTGCTATGTGGTGTTAAAATTACATGTGATGTCTATGTGTGCATAAAGTCTTTAATATACTCTTCCTAAGGAAATTGAATTACTGCAGTTTGAACTATCTTAAGCCTTAGTAAGTATTGCTAAATTGCTATCCAGAAGAGTTGTACTAATTAATACTTCATCTCTGTTGTAAATGAAGAACCTGTTTCCTTTAGCTAAACCCATAGCATAACCCGACAAGCTTCCGTAAACACAGAGGTATGAGACGTTAGTGCTTTTAATTTTTGGCTAGTCCTGCATTTGTTCATTTGTTGATTCATTCATTGAGTGTTTATTATATGTTTGCCATGTAACCTCTCTGATCCAGATTCTGGATTTCAGTTCCTTCTAGAGAGGAGAAAATGAAAAAAACCTTTTTGTCATATTCCAGATTCCCCTGAAGGTGTTATCATCAGAGGACACAAATACTCTTACATAGCATCCCCAATAAAAACAAGAGCTAAATCACATTTCTACCTCAAGAGGAAATCCATTTATCAAGGACCCACCCAAGGATCTAACATAGCAACTACAGAATGAGTAGCAGAAACTATGAACGTTACGTCTGAACTTTTGGATGTTAAAAACAAACAGACAAAACCCAGGACCTCTCCTTTTGGGAAGATAGAATAGATAGACTTCTCTCTATTTCTCTAATGAAGTACAAGAAAACCCTGGGAAATTATATATAAAGCAAACATAGGACTCTGAAAGGTGGGGCGAACAAGGCAGACTGGTTAGGGACATTGGGGTATAAGCAAATACATGGTGGTGAGATCTCTCTTGTGTTTGATTTTTTTCATTTGCCAAATATATCCCAGACTTGGTGCTTAAGGAAGCTGGCAACTCAGAAATTCCAAAGGGAGCACACATAAAGCCCCAGCAAAAACCTGTTCTCTCTAGCCAAGGAATGAAGAAAAGGGCAATCTCACAAGACAGAAAACTTTCAGACAATAATTGCTCTATTCCAACCAAATGTTACAGGGAAAACAGTGGCCCTGCCAGCAAAGGCCGAGCGGGGAGCCTGGACTTCCATCCTTGCCCGGCTGTAGTGAGGTGTTGTCCTCTTTCCTGTGTCTGAGGCAATGCCAGAGGAGACCAGGTAGGGAAGCTGGGACTTTCATTCCTCCCACTCCCTGAGCAGTAACAGGGCCCCTCTCCTGCCCACAGGGTCAGCAAAGAACACTTGGGGAACCTGGTCCTGGAGTTCCACCCTCAGTTGGCTGGAGTGAGACTCCCCTCCCCCTTCCTACTGGGTGTGTTGGAAGGTCAGGACTTTTACCACCCAATGATAACAACACCAGTAGAGACCCCATGGGGAATCCAAACTCCGACCCTGCCCAGCAGTAAGGAGGAGCTGTTGGCCTTGTGTATCAGTGGAGACTGAGTGGGGAGTAGACGTCTCCCCTCACCTGTCAGGAAGCAGGCAGTGCCTGCCCTTCCCCTGCCACAGTGGTGTCATGGAAAACCAGTTAAAACAGGTTTACATAAGATCCAGTTTCATTATATAATACAAAAATGTCCAAAGTGTCCATCGAAAATCACTCATCATACCAAGAGCCAGGAAGATCGAAAACCAAAGAAGAAAAGATGCCAGCACTCACAGCAGGTGTTAGAATATTCTGATGAGGGTTTTAAAGCAGTCATGATAAAAATACTTGAATGGTTAAGAACATGAAGCCAAAGAAAAAACCAAGTCTCAGTAAAGAAACAGAAGATATAAAAGGTAGCCAAATGGAAATTTGGGAATTAAAAAAATACCCACAATAAAAACTTCAACAGCGGAATGGAGAGCATAGAAGAAAGAACCAGTGGACCAGAAGACAGAACAATCTATGTTACCCAATCTGACCAATTCAGAGAAAAGAGACTCCAAAAAAATGAATAAATAAAAAATAAAAATAAATGCATGGACTTCAGGGGCCTGTGGAACCATAACAAAAGACCCTATGTCCTTCCTGTCATCAGCCCCAGAAGAAGAGGAAAGACGTTGGAGCTGAAGAAGTACTGAGAGAAATAATGGCTGAAAACTTTGTAGATCTGACAAAAAACAAGAATCTAGACATGCATGAGCTGAGCAAACCCTAAAGAGAATAAGCCCAAGGAAATCTACTGAGACTCATCGTAGTCAAACTTCTGAAAGCTAAAGACAAAGAAAAGAAAAAAATCTCAAAAGCAGTGAGAGACAATAGCTTACCTATAAGAGAAGACAGCTTGAATGATGGCATATTTCCCATCGGAACCCATGGGAGCCAGAAAGAAGCACAGTAATTTTCAAGTACCAAAGGAAAGAACTCTCCATCCAGTATTCTAGATCTTGTGAAAATATCCTTTAAGAATGAAAGGGAAATCAAGATAATTCTCAAAGGAAAACAAAGAGCATTTGTCACCAGCAGACCTGCCCTAATAGACTGACTAAGGGATTTTTTAAACAGAAAGGACACAGTACATGAAGGGAATTAAAAACATCAGGAAGGAAGGTCATGGAAAACAAAAATATAGATACATACAATCGACTTCCCTTCTCTCAAATTTTATCGATTATGCTTAATTTACAAAGCAAAAATTACAACACAGTCTGATGTTCAAAATGTATGTGGAGGAGATATTTAAGATAATTATATTGCAAATGGAGGAGAGTAGAAGAGAAAGAATAACAAGTTTTTTATACTTCACTTGAACTGGTAAACTGTATGGAACAGCCACTCTGGAACAAACAGTTTGGCAGCTCCTTAAAAAAAAGCGTGTTGCTACCATATGACTCAGCAGTTGCATTCCTGCAAATTTATGTTTGCACAAAACCCTGCACGCTGAGGTTCACGCAGCTTTATTTATAGTAGCCGCAAATCAGAAACAATCCAGATATCCTTTGACAGGTGAAACTGTTAGACAAACAAACTGGTACATTCATCCCATGGGCGTCCCGCCCAGCAACCCAAAGGAACAAACTGTTGATAATGAGCAACCACCTGGAAGACTGCAGAGTGAGGATTCCTGAAGTGACAAAAATCATAGGAACAGATTAATGTGAGAGTGGGAGCAGGCATGGCCGTAAAAGGGCAACATGAGGCATCCTTGTGGTGAATGATCGGTATCTTGACTAAATCAGTGTTGATATCCTGGTTAGATAAAAGTTTCAAGAAATAGTATTGAAAGACATGGTCTTCTCAACACCTTTGGGATCCCAGTGTTTGAACCCCAGGGCTGTGTTGGCAGTGCTCACAATTATAGTCTTCCTTCGGAAGCTTTCAGATAATTTGCTTTGCTCTGCCAGAGTTGAAAGGAAACATTACTGGGCATTCTCTGTCCATGAATTTCTAATTGCCTTTTAACTGGATGGCAGGAGAAGCACGAGGGGGTCATGCCTGCCAAGGCTAAAAGGCCCTGCTGCCCAGAGAGGGGAGAGAAAGTGTGAAGAGGTCCTTGGGTCCTGGGGGAGTGCAGTAGGGGGGCTGGCTTCAGTGGATGCTGAACTGAAGCAGGCTGAGTGCGCTTGTTCCCATAGCCAAAGACAGTGGACTGATGGAAGTTGTGGCCAGAGTTGTGAATCTGAGAGAAGAGATCCAGCAGGGCTCCAAATTAAGATCTAGGGGAGTAGCCTCGAACTTCATAGATGTTAGAGAATCAGAATGCAGGAAATAGGGAGGGCTTCTCTATGAGGCAGGCTTTGGTGCCCATAGCCAAGTTCTGTGGACTCTGTGGGGCAGGAGATGGGAATGAATTGACCATATCTGAAGGGACAAGAGGGCTAAGCGACCCCTGGGGAAGGAGGGCATAGATGCCCAATTGCATGCACCACCCCAGATCAGCTCAGAACCTGCTCTTCAATAGACCCCCGGTGACCAGTGTGCTCATTCAAATTGGAGAAGCACTGCCAAGAGGCTTGAGCTGCACAGTTCCTGCTGCTCTGAGAAAGGGTAGTTTTAATCTTTTGGAGATTCCAGTAGCTTCCCACTGAATTGCTTTTCTCTATATTTGGCCAGCCTGGTTTCTATGTTGTTTATAACCAAGAGAATTTTACTAATGCATAGGGACAAGCCAGAGAGACTCCCATCCCCTCGCCCACCCCACCCAAAGAATCGGCCAGTTTGTCTCGCCAACTGAATTCTGTCAACATAGAGCCAGTCCTCTGTGTTTGTAGATGCTTTGAGTCTTGTTAAATGAAAATCCTCCCGAAATGAAAATGTTTTCCATCACTTATCTTTTAGTATCAAGAATTTTCTCAGATTCTTTCCAAAGGGACCGTTTAGTGGGCTGAACATAGAAATCATAGAAACCCTCCCATGTTTATACTTTGGCAAAGTCTCACTCTGTTTCCCCAGATAGGATGAGTATTGAAATTTCTCTATGGGGCCCCTTTTAGTAAAATGCAAAGAAGACATCCATCTCTTCTCTTCTGAGAAGCCCTTTCTCCCTATCCAGCTCATGGTCACCTGTCCCTCTCTGAGCCTCTACTGCAGTGGTCCTTGGCCTCTGTATGCCATGGACCCCTTTACAGAATAATATCTGTATATTTTATATGCATAAGATAAAAAACAAAGCACTTTTTTTAAAAAAAAGTTTATATTTTAATCATCCAGGGCTCATCACGACAAGTGCCCTCCTTTATCCCCATCACTTATTTCACCCATCTCCTCCCCCACCTCCCTTCTGGTAACCCTTGCTTTGTTCTCTATAGTTCTGTTTCTTGGTTTCTCTCTCTCTCTTTCTCTCTCTCTCTCTCCTTTGCTCAGTTGTTTTGTTTCTTAAATTCCACATGAGTGAAACCATATGGTACTTGTCTTTCTTTGACTTATTTCTTACTATAGCTCCATCCATGTTGTTGCAAATGGCAAGATTTCATTTTCTTCTTCTTCCTCCTCCTCCTCCTCCTCTTCTTCTTCTTCTTTTCTTCTTCAAGATTTTACTTATCTATTTGATAGAGAGAGTGAGAGAGAGCACACAAGTGGGGATGAAGGACAGAGGGAGAAGCAGACTCCCCACTGGGCAGGGAGCCCAACACGGGGCTCCATCCTGAGACTCCAGGATCATGACCTGAGTCGAAGGCAGATGGCTAACTGACTGAGCCACCCAGCCATCCCAAGATCTCATTCTTTTTATGGCCGAGTAATAACCCATTACATAATGTATACCACATCTTCTCTATCCATTCATCTATCGATGGGCACTTGGGCTGCTTCCATAATGTGGTTATTGTAGATAATGCCGTTATAAACATAAGGGTGCATATATCCCTTTAAGTTAGCATTTTTGTGTTCTTTGGGTAAATGCCCAGTAGAGGAATTGCTGTATCACAGGATAGTTCCATTTTTAACTTTTTGAGGAACCCCCATACTGTCCTCCACAGTGGCTGTACCCGTGTGCATTCCCACCAGCAGTGTAAGAGGGTTCCTCCTTCTCCACATCCTCACCAGCAGGTAGGAGTTGACATCTCAGTGTAGTGTTGCCATTTCCCTATGATGAGTAATGGTAAACAAACATCACTTCGTGTCTGTTGGCCATCTGGATGTCTTCTTTGGAAAAATGTCTATTCATGTTTTCTGCTGATTTTAAATTGGATTATTTTTTGGGGGGTGTTGAGTTTTATAAGTTCTTCATATATTTTGGATACTAACCCTTCATCAGATGTGTCATTTGCAAATATACTTTCCCATTCTGTAGGTTGCCTTTTAGTTTTATTGATGATTTCCTTCACTGTGCAGAAGCTTTTTATTTTAATGTAGTCCCAATAGTTTTTTGTTTGGGGGCAGGGGTTCGTTTGACGTATCTAGGAAAAAGTTGCTATGACCAATGTCAGAGAAATTACTGCCTGTGTTCTTTTCTAGGATTTTTCTGGTTTCAGGTCTCACATTTAGAATTATGTTTGTGTATGGTGCAAGGTCTAGTTTCATTCTTTTGCATGTAGCTGTCCAGTTTTCCCAACACTATTTGTTGAAGAGACCAGACTGTCTTTTTTCCATTGGATATTCTTTCCTGCCTTCCCAACCATGTAACAGGGGGTTTATTTCTTGGTTTTCTATTCTGTTCTATTGATCTATGCATCGATTGCTGTGCCAGTACCATACTGTCTTGATGACTACAACTTTGTAGTATAATTTGAAGCCCAGAATTGTGCTGCCTCCAGCTTTGCTTTTCTTTTTCAAGATTGCTTTGACTATTTGGGGTCTTTTATCATTCCACAAAAAATATTTAAGATTGTTTTTTCTAGTCCTGTGAAAAATGCTGATGCTATTTTGATAGGGATTGCAATAATGTGTAGGTTGCTTTCCATGGTACAGACATTTGAACAGTATTTGTTCTTCCAATCCATAACATATAGAGTGTCTTTCCATTTCTTTGTGTTGTCCTCAATTTCTTTCACCAGTGGAGGGGGGGGAACATTTTGAAGAAGTCAGGTATATTGAAATACAAATACCAAAATATTTTAAAAGGTGAGTGATTTAGTAATTATACTTTTTAATTAAGAGGTCTCATAATCACCATAAGTTCAAATTAATGATGAATAAATAATTTGAGGTCTCTGCAACAACTGTACTGTGATAGGAAAATATTTTATAATTTCTACGAAATAATGAAGTCACAGGATGCTACTAACCCTCACGTTTGTTGCTTGATTCATAATCTAGGAAAATGCTAAATTTCATTTCAAGGTTCATGAAAATAAAGCTGCAGTTTTTCCCACTCAAGTTCATGGATCCCCTGAAGGATATCTAGGAAGGGTCAGGGGACCTGAGGTTGAAAGTCCTTGCCCTAGGGAGGACGTGGTCAATAATATGCAATAAATTCATTATAACCACTGAAATAAAAAGTGTTTTTAAAAACACAAGCCAAACAGGTGTATATGAAGTGAAATTCCAGGCCCCTACCCTCCACCAGAGTCTGCTCCTCTTACCAGGATATTATTTTGTCAGTGGACCAGAGTCTATCTTCTCTTGTCCCCTGTACTACCAAGCCCACTCCAGTGCATGGCAGGGCATGAGCCCAGAAAGAACACTCGATCAGCATTTGTTGACTCTGTCTGATGACTCTTTGAAAGCCAATATTTGAAGATTCTGAGATTTTTATTATCATGTTGAAGCCCTCAGGTCTCCTAATACAAAATTTGTCATTTGCACATAAACCACTAGATGGCAGCAGCGTTCCACAGACGTCCTTTGCTGCCCTTGGTATCCCATGCAGGGCCTGTTTATTTTTTTTAAGATTCATTTTGGTTTCAGTCCTGGAAAATTCAAGATCACCCCCTCTTCCCGCTTCCCCCCACCCCTCATGGATTTCCCAGACAAGATTATCACTGTATTATTTTGTTCCTCCAGTAAGGAGGCTGTGGAAGAGCATGGGTAGTCAGTTATGTAGACTGTCCAAAGGTACCTGCAAAATGATCTGACTGGTCTGCATGGGAAATTCAATCCCTCCCCGCCTTTACAGAGCACCTACTATGTGTCAGACCTAATGCTACACTTATATGGATCCATTGTCCTTGGCACAGGTGCAAGACCACATATTGAGAACAGAGGGGAAGAGCAGCTGGGTCTTTGGGGGAATGGAAAGGTTTAGGGCTGCAACAGAGAAGCGTTGGTGCTGTGAGCGGTAAGTTCTCACTGAGCTGTTCACTCCACCCGGAACATTTAAGTTACAACAGAGTCTGTGATCGAAGTGAAGCTAAAATTTGTATGTGGATGAAACCCAAAAGCAACACACAAACATGAAATCAGTAGTTGGGATGCAATTAAAGAATGATGCTCTATAGGAATTGTTCTTTTTATAAACTCCTCTGCCAATTGTTGTTACACAATTTTCAAAATAAAAACACTAAGAAACATAATTAGTGATGCTAGTAAGAAGTAGACCTTAAGCTAGCCCTTAAACATATTGCCCATGCTCTTAGTAAAAGAATCACGTTTGGTGAGACCTTATCATAGGTCGTGTTGGGGTCGCTGAACTTGGCAGGAGCACACAGGGCCTCCGTGTGGAGTCAGTCACCTTGCTTCAAGGTGTCTAACTTGAAGCCCAGAATTGTGCTGCCTCTAGCTTTGCTTTGCTTTTCTTTTACAAGGTTGCTTTGGCTATTTGGGGTCTTTTATCATTCCACAATGATAAATGTTTTTTCTAGTCCTGTGAAAAATGCTGGTGAATTTTGATATTTGATTGCAATCTTCAAATTCAAGAGGCAGGCTGACTGACTTCAGAGCGGCAGAGCCGAATCACAGGGTCCCTGTAATTGGATGGCACCCTCCCTGCCTTCCACGGGATCCTTCAGATGGGTTGGCTCCTCTTCAAATCTCCCTGCATCCTATAGCCACCAGAAAACCTTCACAGAACACTCACATACAACAGTGACAAAAACACATGCACGCACGCTGTGAACCACAGCAAAATTGGTCAAAAGAAGTAAGAGTTTGAAAAGAGTAAAACAGGATAGACTGAACTGCTTTGGGGAAAGGCATGATTAAGCAGGCCACAAACCATGGAAGAGATGCCCGAGGCGAGGAGGGGCGGTGGTGGTGCTGTGGGCTTGGTAAACTCGGAACCGGCCAAGGCAGTGTGTGCCCACACATTGGTGAAGCAACCTAGGCTTTTTCAACTGCTGTGCTCCTGTGCTTTCTTTTCCCAGTACAAATGCCTTCCAAAGGCTTCCCACCCCCCACACTCTCATTAGGATGGCTCCACAGGGAGACAAGGCCACCTGAGGTGGCAGCAGCACAGGGTGCAGGGGTGGGCGGTACGTGGAGAGGCATGGGAGTTGATGAGACACAACTGGGTTTGGAAAACAGGGTGGATTAAAAGAACCAAACCCTAAGGGAGGGGGGTTGGGGGAGCTCTGCCAGGCCTTGCACCCTGGAGTTTACATTCTTACATTAATCCTAAAGGTTTGATTCCAGCAAGCCCTCCAGGATGTTACCCAGACTCAGAAAATCCACCTGCCTTTCTCTCTTCCAAAAGTCTAAGAAAGCTGAAACCCCAGCAGAAGTGAGAAAAACGTGCTTTTAAATTAATCTATGGGATGCCTGGGTGGCTCAGATGGTTAAGCAGCTGCTTTAGCTCAGATCATGATTCCAGGGTCCTGGGATCAAGCCCCGGATCAGGCTCCCTGCTCAGGGGGGAGTCTGTTTCTCCCTCTCCCTCTGCCTGCCATTCCACCTGCTTGGGCCCTCTCACGCTCTCACAAATAATAAATAACATCTTTTCAGAAATGTACTTTTTCCTATTTTAAAATAATTTGGCAACACTTTTTCCCTCTTAGTGGTAAATGAAATAATGTCTTGCAACATTGCTTGCATGTATGGCTTGCAACCAGTGGAATCTTAGATTTGGTGAAAACAGATAATCATAAAGAGAGAACCCCACAAGTTTCCCGCCCAAATATTAAAGTTGAGTTGGAAAACTTAAACACCCTCGAGGGAATCACTTGGGAGTGATGACCAAGGAGAGTCACGGAAGGTGCTATAGGCTGATGGTTTCGTGAATTCACTCACACAATCACACGGAAGGCAGTGCTCAGCTCCGAACCTTCCGTCGGGCAAAACCCGCATATGTTTCCCTGGACTGTGTTTCAGGACTGCATTATGATTCCTCTACCCTTCTTCCTGTGTGTGCGGTGGAGGCAGAGCTCAGGGCTGAGGTGGCGTTTCTTTCTCTTTCCCTTGGCTGCAATGAGGCTCGCGGTTTTCTCCAAGACAAACACTAAATTCTTGAAAGTTGAGACTGTCCACTCTGGGTGTGAATGCGGATGGTGATTTAGTCTTTGGTTTCTCCAAGTATGAACTTTATTGCCCACATTGCTTATTGACTTATGAGCTGATTAAAAGGAAGGAAAAAGGACCTCTCCCAACTAAAGACACGCACCAGACTTTTCCAAAGTTTAAATAAAGTTGAAATTCAGCAGCAGTTTGGCTGCAGTTGAGAGAAGGGTGTTTGAGCCAAATTCAGCCTTCGAATTAAGAAGGTGTTAAAAGGTCCAGGCTTGCAGCTCCAAGGAGTACAATGTCTTCCCTTAAAAAAAGGGAAAAGTCAGCTTCCAAAGTTGATTCCCTCAATCTTGGGTTTTGCTGAAAAGATAGAAGCAATTATGCAAATAATTCAGGAATCCAGAGGGAGCAGGGGAGACCTGGCTACCGGTTTCTGGAGATGGTGTGGCATGATGCTTATGATCAGCTGTCCTGATCACAAGCCCACAAGCCCTCTGGGTCTCTGAGCTCTCATCTGACATGGTGGTGGTGGGGGGGGCTTTTCACATGGAGGCCTGGGGCTCCACAGATGGGTCTAGCCAGCACAAGGTTTTGACTCCCCTTTCCCTCTCCTGCCCTTCCTTTCCCTTTTCCCTCCCCTCCCGCTCGCCCCCCCTCCCTTCCTCTTCCCTTCCCACAATGTGCAAGCCATCAGGCTCTATCAATGTGCCTCTACGATTCATCATTCCTACCATTTCCTGATTTTTATACCCATTTCACACACCCACAGAATAGGAGCCTGTTAAGGACTCTTGAAACTTTAAAGATTCTATGACTAAGCTATTTGTGATTCATTCACATTTTGAAATACTAAAATCATGTGGCTGAAAAATAGTCATTGATATTTGAAAATATTCACAATGTAATGCTAGGTATATTAATAATACACTGATACCAGAAAGTCATGTACTAAAACGGGAACCATGGAAATCTCTGGGCTTTGAGATGGCGGGTGACTTGTGTTTTTTTAATCTTTCTGTGTCACGTGACATCATAATTATTAGTTTCTATCTGACACCCTGGTGAACTGTAAGCCCTCAGTGCAGGGTCTGTATCTAATGTGTTTCTTTCTTTCTTTTTATTCTTTTTATTGTTTTTTATTATTTTTTTTTCCTAACGTGTTTCTTGATGTATTTATAGTGCCAAGAACCATGGCCGGTATGCAGA
Organism: Spilogale gracilis; assembly: GCA_004023965.1. Taxonomy (NCBI): domain Eukaryota; kingdom Metazoa; phylum Chordata; class Mammalia; order Carnivora; family Mephitidae; genus Spilogale; species Spilogale gracilis. The sequence continues at coordinate 50,037 of PITA01002851.1, read as the reverse complement.
GTGCACTGGATAAATATTCATTGAATGAATTCATGATTGCTTTTCTGGGTTGTCGGAGTTGTCCAATAAGCATATGTTACTTTTTTTTTTTTTTTTAGGATTGTATTTATTTAGAGAGACAGCATGAGCAGGAGGAGGGCCAGAGGGAGGGAGAGAGAATCTTAAGCAAGGTTCATTGTCACTAACTTGAGATCATGACCTGAACGGAAATCAAGAATCAGAAACTCAATTGAGCCACCCAGGTGCCCTGAAGCATATATTACTTTCATCATTATTGAAGGGTAGATAAAGCAAAAAATGTTAATGTAAAAAAATAAATTGTACTCTTCATATCCTTAAACAACAGCAACCACCTACAAAAATTTGAATATTGAGTAAGTAACCAAATGTTGAGCAGGGTTTATGCTGTTGTGTCATTTTAGAAGGAGACATTGTGGGGCGCCTGGGTGGCTCAGTTGGTTAAGCATCTGCCTTCAGCTCAGGTCATGATCCTGGGGTCCTGGGATCAGGCCCCGAGTTGGGCTCTCTGCTCAGTGGAGAGACTGCTTCTCCCTCTCCCTCTGCTTCCACTCACCCTGCTTATGCTCTCTCTCTCTCTCTCTCTGACAAGTAAATAAATAAAATCATAAAAGAGAGAGAGAGAGCGAAGGAGACATTGTTTGGGCACCTGGGTGGTTCAGTTGGTTAGGTGTCTGCCTTCAGCTCAGGTCCTGGAATCGGCTCTCTCTATCTCTCTCTCTGTCAAATAAATAAGTATAATCCTTGAAGGAGATCTTTGTCAGTTCCAGGGACCTCCAGCCATGGGGATTCTCCCGAAGCAGGGAATCTTCCCTGAGAATCAGCATTGAATAGCACACACACCTGAGAGCCCCGAGACACTGCAGGGTTAAGCTGACTGGCAGAAGGGAGGACTGACGTCTAAACTGGGTGAGAGTTTGGGGTTTTGATATGCAATTGAACTAGACTTAGTATTACAGAATATGGGAGTATGTATTAATGCTCTAGAGTAACTAGAAAGCTATGGTATCTGCCTGTGATTTTGTTGGAAGTGTGTGAGTTGCTAGAGACTCTGAGCCTCTGCTCACAACCTCCTGAGATAGCCCCTCAAATGCATGGATTCCACTTAAGTGATAAGTACCTCCGTGTCCTTGAGGGAGGCTTGTGGACTCCTGCGTCCCTGCCCCCTTGTAGCCCACTGCCCGGCGTAGCCCTGGCGCTCGTTTGATGCCTGAGGTGGCCAGCAAGTGATTGTAAGGAGAATGACAGGGGGTCTTTGGGCAGCTGGGTCAGCCGTGCTGGTGGCATTCAGTGAAGGGCAGAGGAGCAAGAAAGCAGACCAAGAGGACGCATGTGCGTGTGACAGCAGCATGGAAGAGCCGTGGTTGTGTGCACTGGTGGGAGCCCCCACATGGAGTCAGCCCCCAGGGACCCCATCCCGAACAGGGCCTCCTCCCAGGGTATCTGCTGCCCATGGGGTGGAAGGTCAGCCTTATGGCTTCACGTAAATGAAGCTGGGCAGAAACCACGTTCTATTTCTGGTTCCCCCTAGCAGCTTGCACTTGCTGAAAGCTTGCCATTGGATTCATTGATTGGCAGGGCAGGATCAAGTCGGCTTGGCTCTCAACCTTGGCTGCACATCAGAATCAAGCAGAGGGCTTTTAAAGCTCGGGTGCCGGCTCCACCCAGACCAGTTACATCAGAGGCTGTCGGGAGGGGCCCTGGGATCCTGGACCTTTTAAAGAGCACTGCCCTCCCTCCCCCAACACCGTTCCCTACCAGAAGCCCAGCCTGTGAGCCAGAGGTGTATCTGAACTCTGGCCCTTCCTGCTACCTACCCTGGCCTAGTCCTGGCTGACCCCTAAGCACCCCCTCAGAACACTGTCCTGGGGCTTAATGAGCAGGTGAGAGGCTTGGCAGGGCCTCTGCGATGCTGCTTCTGTCTGTGCCTCTGGATGTAACCATGGTCACCAGCCGCTCAGGCTGAGATTTACGAGGCAAAAATTTCTCTCTTCATAAAAATGTCCTACGTTCCTGTCATGAAGGGTAATTGAGGCTTTTAGCTCCTGTGTCACAGTCATCTCCCATCTCCTAGTGTGCCTGGTGGCATCGCCCACGGGGAATTAAGTCATAGTCTCCGGCAGTGAGTAACGGAGGCTGAGAAGTGGACCCCCAGGGGGTGAGTCAGCTGGGACCCCTGCAGGTCCCTGGAGAACTGCTCCTCCCACCCCCAGCCCTCACTTCCCCCAGATTGTGCCCAGCAGGCTGGCATCGGAGGAGATGTTCGGAATGGCTTCTGCTTTCTCATCTAGAAAAGGAGATGACTGCATTTACTTCTTGGAGGTCACGCATATAAAAGCCTGGAACCCGTGGGTGGTGGTTCCTTTGAGCCACCTGACTGCTGCTTCTGTTCCCTTGTCCGCCCTTCCCTGCAGGCCCCATGTGCTCGCACAAACTCAATTTTACCTGCTGCAGGAACTAAGTAGATACCGTGAGCTGAATTCCACACAGCTGTGAGTCGGGGCGGAAACAGCCAGTGTTGGGGGATTGTAGGCCCATCACCTTTACCTGCCGGGAGGCCCTGTTCCCTCCAGGCACCTGGTCCAGCTCGGGGGCTGCTGTCATCTTAACGGCCCCAAAGCACCTTCACTCGCAGCCACTCCGTGCTCCCAGCATTTGGATTCTGGATTTCTCCATCCGTGTCCGGGAAACAAGCTGGGGCTGTAGAGCCCGTGTCTCCAGATGCCCTTCCCACAATTCCACTGTGTCCCTGGCCCAGCTCTGCCGCATCAAGGTGGGCAACAAAGACGGGGTTCAGGTTTAAGATCCTCAGGTGCTGAGGGCATTTCGTGTGTACTCTTTGTATATTTGTGGGGTGAAATATTGTATTATTTTTAATTTACATTTGTCCCAGTTCTAACCGCGCCCATTTAGTTTTCCTTCTAACCTCAACCCAGACGCACATATAATTTTGACTAGCATGTAATGAGCTTTACAGTTTACCAAGCACCCCCACATATAAGAGCTAATGCGGTCCTCCCATCCAGAAAATGGGGCTTGCTATTGTCCTCACTTCAGGGGTATGGAAAGTGGGGCTAAAGGCTTTAAATGAACTGAGATGCAAGTAGGCTGGAATATGGATCTAAAGTCCCAGTCTGTGCTGTTCTAGCCACCACAATGCCTTTCCTCCTGACTTTTTAAAAAAAGATTTATTTTTTGGGGAGTGAGAGAGAGTAGAAGGAGGGGCAAAGGAGGAGGGAGAGAATCCCTGAGCAGACTCCTGGCTGAGTGCAGAGCCCAGCGTGGGGCTCAATCCCAGGACCCTGAGATCATGACCTGAGCCGAAATCAAGAGTCAGCCTCTTAACTGACTGAGCCCCCCAGATGTCCACCCTCCTGACTCTGCAAAAGTACACATTTTAAATTCTTCTCTTACTTAATACTATTTCAGGAATATGGTTACCTTTTTTAACACTGTCATTCTGGTTATCATTTGAATAGCTGCATAATATTAACATTTTACTGTTAATGTGCTCATCAGCCTCAAGTCCTCGTTCTCTTAGGCCATTCTGGTTTGCTGGATTAGAGACAAAGCTGCTGCACCATTTTGGGGTTAGAACAAGTTTCTTCCTCTGAATTATTTTCTTAGAGCATATTCTGAATAATGGGACTAAGGACTAGATGAGTGTGAACATCTTTGTGATCTTGATAATACTTTGGTATTATTGACCTCCAAAGGAACCAAACATATTTACTCATTATCATTGATATGTTGAGCTGTCCATGCATCCCCCCATTCATCTGTCAGTCCAACCATTCATCTAGTCCTCATCCCTCCCTCCCCCCATCCATTCCTCCCTCTCTCCCCCCCTCCATCCATCTGTCTGTTGGTCCATCCATCCCTCCATCTGTCCATCCATCCATCTGTCTATCCATCCATCATTTCCTCTATAAGCCTTATATATATTGCCATGAGTCCCAGAAAGACTGAGTTCTGGTATACATGTGTGGATGTGAGTATAGTCGGAAGGTCCTTGTTTCTATGCTTTTCTTAGGCCAGCCCCTGCTGCTGTTTTCCTGGCTCCCCCTGAGCAACATGTTCCCAGAACCTGTCCCCCACTTGCTGCCCTCAACTGACTCCCTCATTGATGCTGGCAATCTTGGCTCTCTCATCTTCCCTTTGCTTATTTTGGAGGGCCTGGCCATTTAGCTGCAGCCACTGGAGTCATTTGGGACCAGCTGTTTCCCCAGGGCCTGGCTGGTTGAGGGTCTGTGCCAGAGACAGCTGGCCCCAGTCGGGGTAGGTCAGGTCTCTAGAGGAGAGAAAGGCCAGTAATAGCTCTGGGGTGTCCTCAAGGCTAGTGTCCTCTTGTGGGAGACTTGACTGGGTGAATGTGGCCCATCCTCCCCTTGGAAGGTCACAGGATGCTTCTGAGATGCTGTGCTCCCCCTCACCAACAGCCTGTGGCCCACCAACCCCAGGCTGTCAGAGCACGCGAGCATGTGAGCGTGTGTGTGCACGTGCATGCATGCGTGTGCATGTGTCTGGGGACATGGGTGGGGACTCCTCAAGAGAAATGAAGAAAATGGATTTTGTTTTAATTTTTTAAAAAATCTTGTTTCTTTATGAAATGAATAAAATAAAACAATAAAATGTTGTTGTAGCAGAAAGTATAGATGAGCAATAAAGAGGTCATCCCCGACTCCACCATCTTGTGATGCCCATGCTAACACAGGATGCCCCCTTTGGAGGGGGCTGGTGCGACTAAACCATGGGCACTGGATCAGGCAAGGATGGGATGAGGCCGGAAGGTCTGGGTCAGGGTCACACATTGTTGTGTGTCTCCAGGAGCCACGAGGAGGGAGGTCATGGGCCTTGTCCTCAGACCGAGTCAGAACCTGACTCGCCCACTTCCTAGCTACATGATCTTAAGCAAGTCACCCAGCTCTCTGAACTTTAACTTGCTCATCTGTCCAGTGGGAACAGTAGTATCTACTTTATGGGATTAAATGAGAAGACCATGTCTCATGCCTGACAAGTTGGTAGAAGCTATTGGATAGGTGTCAGGCCCCCTCCAGTGAGTTTGGATTTTTTCCTGTGAGTATATATTTTAAGCAGGGAAGATTTTTTTTTTAAAGATTTTATTTTAGAGTGTGTGTGTGTGTGTGTGTGTGTGTGTGCCTGAGCAGGGGGAGGGGCAGAGGGAGAAGGAGAGAGAGAATCTTGAGCAGACTCCCCGCGGACCACAGAGGCCTGAGGTCATGACCGGAACTGAAATCAAGAGTCAGACACTCAACTGACTGAGCCACCCAAGTTCCCCGGGAAGAATTTATTTCTTATGACTGATTGCTGTGAAGCTGTATTTTAAGCAGGGAAGGGAAACATTGATTTCTTATGACTGACTGACTCTTTGAAAACCATTTACAGAATCATGGGAGTGATAAGGGGTGAGGGAGTGTCACTCTTATAGACGGCTGGAGGGGGAAGTTTCCCTGCAGAGCGGCTGGGTATTATGCAACAGAAAACTTAAAAAACCCTACTGCCTACCCTTTAGCGCGGCAATGCTGTTGTAAATCATTTACCAGGTGGAGATTATCAGTCAAGACCCATGTACTCATTCATAGTGTTGTTTTCAATGTAAAAATGACAGAGAAGCTAAATGTCCAACATTCATCTAACCCTGACGTGTCCTTAGGATGGGAACACTACCAACAATGAATGTAGTTTTAGATCTAGGTTTATTAGCATGAAAAAATGTTTGCAGTATATTGTTGAATGAAAATCATATGTTATAAGAGAGTGAACCTACAGTTCAATTTCCTATTTGTAAAAATGTATAGGTACCCACAGGTGTGTAGAAAATGTTGGGAGATATTTCCAAGACCCTCATCCTCGGTTTAGGACGCCATTGATTCCTGGGGTGCCGGGGTGGCTCAGTTGGTTAGGTGTCAGACTCTTGATTTTGGCTCAGGTCATGATCTCAGGGTTGTTGAGATCAAGTCCCATGTTTGGCTCCGTGCTGGGCATCGAGTCTGCTTAAGTTTCTCTCTCCCTCTCCCTCTGATGCTCTGGCTTCTCTTTCTGTCTCTCAAAAAATTTTTAAAAAGGACAGCATTGATTCCTTAAACGGAGTTCCCTGAAGCCAGCCCGAAGGGGCGTCAGTTACTGATGACCAAACGCCACAGGATCAATTCAGAAACAAGCCCATCAGCCTACAGGGTTCACGTTCTTCAGAATGGTCCCTGGATCACGAAACAGATGCTTTCCTGCCTTGGTTTCCCCAGGATAGGCTGGGGGCAAGCATTTGAAGGAGACTGGCTGCTCTCAACACTGTAAGCCAAGGGGAATTCAGGCTTCCTAGAAGCAGAAGACACCAAGGTTAAACCCCTTGTGAGAACTGAGAGAATCAAGGGTAACACTTGCCTTGGGACATCAGCCCCACAGTATTTATGGGGCCCCTATTATGTGCAACGCAGTGAGCTAGGGGTACAAAGATAACTGAGCCACAGTCCTTGCCCTTAAGGAGTGTAGTTGGGGTGGGGAGGACAAAAGAACCAGCACGAAGAGAAGGGATGTCCCAGAGTAGGAAGGGGGTGCCCTGCTTGGGGGACTTGGGAAAGGCCTCGCCCAGGTGACCCTGAGCCGGCCTTGCAGGGTGAGGACGCAGGGTGGGGAGGCACCAGGCACAAGAGTGGCGAAGCAGCCTGCGGGGCAGGGGCACTGAAGGGCTGTGTGTCTCAGAGAGCCTCGCCCCATCTCCGTTCCCCTGGGCATCTGCTTTCTACTCTCCAGCAGCTGGCTTTCTCTGCTTTCAGCCTACAGGGTGGGGAACTCAGCTACTCACGGTCCCGGCTAGGCTTCTGGTAAGGGAGGCAGTGGGCCTGAAGCTGGAATCTTAGTCTCCATTCCCATTTCCTGAGTCCCGAGCCCACTCCTGGCTTGGGGAATGGCGTCAGGGGGCAGGAGCTGGGGGCACCTGTTTGGACAAGGTTGACATGTGATGGGCAGAGGGCAGTTTCCAGAAGGAGGGTGGGTACAGTGTCGAGGGGATGGGGCCCACCTCCCACCTGTACCACTAAGGGTGGTTCCAGAGGCCGGTACCCGTAGAGCTCACAGTCCTGCTAGCTTTAAGACACGAGCCTTTGACTGAAAGACATTCTTACCCCAAACATGTTGGGAAATTGCAAATTTCTAGGGTACGCGCTACCCTACATGCCCTCACAGGGGTCGAGGCACACACGTCCACGCCGGCACGCACACATGGAACCTCACAGACCCAGAGCAAGAGGGCTAGAAGTCAACTTCTGCAGTCTGGCTGCTTCCTCCCAGGATCCCCAGCACAAACAATGCACGGTGACTCATTGCCTATGACTCACGGCGCTGCCCGCCTAAGGTCCTGCCGGCAAAGGGCCAACGGCTCATTATTTGTCCTTTATGTTCTCTGAGGTGGAGGAGCCCCCCAGCCTGGCCTGAACCTCCTCCCAGGTGAGCCCGATGGGGAGCAGCTCATTAACTTAGGAGCTGGAGGAGCACCCTAGGGAGACTCACCTGACCTGCGCTGCGGGGGTGGCGGCAGGGATGTTACTTTATGAAAGGATTTACAGAAGATGTATTTCAACACAGCATTCCCCACTGGGCATTCAGAGTAGGGTATGACTTCCCAAAACCCAATTTCCTGGCCTCCCTTCAGGAATCTGCTGGTTGTGCAAAGTGAAGCTGGTGTGTTTGGGGGGGTGGGAGGGATATCCCAGTGCAGGGTAGAGGGACAGAAACTTCCAGTGGAAATGAAGGGCCAGAAAGGGTCCTGGACTGTTGGGCCACGTCCTACCACCATCTTGGGCAGCCTGAGTCTCTTCAGCTGTACCCAAGAGCCTGGCTCCAAGGGATCAGGCTCCTTCCCGGCCATCAGTGTGTAGCCTACGTTCACTGCCGCCCTTCATGTTCAAGGGCGATGGGGGCGTGCCGCAGGATGGCTGTTCAGCCAGGAGCCAAGAGTCCCATGTGGAGTGCCTCAGGAAGGAGAGCTTTAAATTCTTATCCTGGGGGGGGGGGGGTGCAGGAGAAGGCTGCTGCGCAGGGGCCAAGCTTCCATTTAGAAGAGGTCGCTGCCTCCTAGAGCAGGCCCACCCCGTTCTGGGCAGCCAGATACCCAAGTGTGGGGTCAGTGGTCACCCGTGGTTCCGGGAGAATCTGTGGCAGGGCATTTTGACCCATCTGGGCCTGAGTCCAGCCCCGCGGGCACATGGAGCTCAGCTGTGTCACCTTCTCCCACGGCCAGAGAGCTAAGGAGCTTGGCAGTTGCTTGCTGAAGTGGGGGTGGCTCTGGGGACAGGGCAGTGGCAGCTAATGGCGCGTACTAAGCCTGTGGCCCTTTTAGGAGAGTGAAGATCTGCTCGTGAGCCCTTCTTTCTAAGTTACTGAGACAAATCAGGGCCTAGCAGATGGTCCTGGGACTGAGACCCAGCGGCATGGAAGGACACAGAGGCGTAAAAGTCATTGTAAAGATAAAAGGAGACTAAAGTAGTGAACTTGCCTGGTTGAACAAGAGAGACGAGCATGCTCTAGACTGAAGTCTATGTAACGAAGGAATTTCAGAACCAGGAGATCAAGTCCAGCCTGCCATGAACCCCATGGCCTCCAGTGACACTGCAGAAGGTCCCCTAAGAACCTTGAGGACCCATGGCCTAGCCAACAGATTTAAGGATCAAAAGTTTTTGTAATTTGAATGAAAACTCTAAGGAACCATGCACTTATTCTGTATCTCAAGCTGGTCAGTGGTTGTTCATACCATGTACCAATGCAGCTGGGCTAGATTATGCTACAGTAGCAAACAGCTCTAAAAATCTTAGTGGTTTAAAACAACAGATAAAGTTTACACGTCTATACGGGCTGTGTCTATCGTCAGTCAGAGACTCAGGCTGCCATTTTCTGGGAACTTCGACAGTTCTCATGGAAAAGCACTTGCTGACTTTAAAACGATCTTGCTGGAAGGGACGCCTGTCATTTCTACTCATATGGCAAGTCACTGAACTCCACTGGATTCAGGTGGCTGGGGATGTACACCCTTTCCAAGCGTCCAGAAGGAGAGAGAGCCAGAGCATTTGAGAACAGCCCCAGTGACTTCCACACACAACCAGAGGGCATGGCTTGTAGCGGGTTTCTGGTACAGATTCTATGTGCCTCGGAATTTTGAGAAGTGGGGCAGCACCATGGCAGGAATCAGGGAAGTCTTCCTGGAGGAGGTGAGATCTGAAGTTAACTTTGAAGGACAGCCTATCTTCAGACCTACTGATCTAGACAGGCGGATGAGGAGATCAGAAAGAGCAGCCCAAAACAGCAGATTTGGAAGGAGACCCCCATCTGCTGGCCATAGAGATCCTGTATTCACATCTCCTTCCGACCCTGGTCTCTCCAAGCTTTAGGACTCATGGGGAGGAGGAACAAAAGAGGCTTGGCTGGGATCAAGCAGAGATGAAAATTCTGGTGTTGCTGACCAGATGAGGAGAAGAGACAGGAGAGAGTCCCTGTCATCTTGTGCTTAGCTGCAGGCTGGGCCCCTGGCTGTGTGTAAACCCTGTCCCGGCCATGCTCATCTCTGGGCATGGGAGAAGGTGCCTGTACACAGAGAGGGGTCTGGCCAGATCTGTGGCTCTGCTAGCTGTCCCTCAGTGACTCCTCTAGCCAAGGGACCCCAGAGCCCCACAGACGGAGCCTTGCTAGGAACTGTTCCAGTCTGGAGGAGGTGTGGCCCTTCCCTTCCAGGCCACCACAGGCAGTGCCTTCGGGGCATCTCTTGTCTGAAGTGAGGGAAGTTCTGCCCTGTTTCCCATCCTTCATAGCAGTTAATTACCATTGGCAACGGGGACCCTGGGTGGGCAGAGAAGGCTGGGACTTCATTTCCTCCCAAGTGGGGCCACTCACAAGAAAATCCTTCCACCTGCCTATCTCTGCGAGGTTGTTGCAAGGAATAAATGAGCCCTTAGATGAAAGAGTACTAAATCACATGAACAATACTAATTATAGATAATTTAAATACCAGGGCCTACCTACAGCTTCTGTGGCTTGATGTCAAGACCCCAGGAGTGGTCTAAAGACTGGACCTCTCCCTCCCCTAGGCATGGTCTCTCTCCCTCCCCTAGGCCAATACCCCGGGGGCAGGTTGTCTCCTGCAGGGCTTCTGGGGAGTGAGATAAAAAAAGGAAAGGTAGCAGACTCCTGTGCTGAGGGAGTGTGGGCAGGGTGGGGATGAATGGGAGCCCCGGGAATTGGGAAAGAGGAATAGGGCACAGCGCCTCCTGGGGCCAAGCTGATGGAGGGGACTCAGTACTGTGTCCTGGGGTGGGAAGCAAGAGAACAAAGTTAGGGTATAGGTGGTAGAAATCCTATATACTGACTGACGAGGACCATGGCAGGAGCCTGAACTTGCCATGGACAGGGACAGCAGAGGGGACAAAATGGAGAACATAGCAGTCTGAGCAGAAGGCTGGCCTCCTTAGTCTCAGACCAGGGGTGCCCCCCCCCCCTTGCCCAAAGGCAGGCTCACATTTCTCTGAGGGACTGGGGCAGGAGAGGGGTTGGGCTGGGGAACAGAGACCAGGCTCCAGGGATCGGACAGCAGACCAGACACAAAGGTCAGGCTTCGGCACCCCTCCCCCAGCCCTGGAACTGCATGTTTACAGGGAAGAGCTATTTGCCTCTCCCTCAGAGTGGTGTCTGTGCCCACAAAACTGTCCCCTACCTTATCTCGGCCAGTCACTATTAGACACACCCGGGGCCGTGAGTAGGGGAGGCTGGCTTTACATCTGCAGGGAAGGGGGGGCGGTCTTCGCCCCTGCACAGACCCTCCCTGGGGGGACAAAGGGCAGGACCGCCTGCCAAGGCTTCATAAGGAAGCCTGCTGCACCCTGTGAGAGTGATAGGTGCTTACTAGTATCCAGCACTCAACTGCCCGGGGTCTCTGCCGCTGGAAGTCCCCACCACAGCTGGCCGCTAGCACCCTTGCTGTTCCCCAGATGGGAACACAGGCATGGACAGGTGGCAGTACTTGCTGGAGTCACAGGGCAGGAGGGGGCAGCTGGATCCCCAGCCCTGCTCGGGCCTCTGCTCCAGCCCCGGCAGGAACTGATCTCCTGGAGCTTTTCCCTTGTAGCCCAAGTCCTTAACTCCCAGCAGATGCTGGTGCTGTGAGGGCTCCTGGCACAGGAGGGGAGAGGCCGGCTGGGCAGAGGGCTTGCAGGGCTCTGACGGGGGACAGGGCATGGGTCCAAGGGTGGGGATGGGGGCAGGGGGTGAGAGGGAGGGAGGAGCTGGAAGTGGGGGGGGGTAATATGAAACTGACAGCAAATGCAGGCCCTATTTGGCACATAAACAAATCAAAATGAGCCTCAGTGAGGAGAAGCCTTGTCCTGGAAACAGCCCTGCTTTGGATTTTTGTGTTTTGAATAAGTAGCTCAAACACCCTGAGGCAGGTCAGGGGAGGGTGGGCTCTGGGCTGCTCCTGACAGACGACGCCTTGGGCCCTCATGACACACACTGTTAGCTCCAAAGAAGAAAAAATTCACCTAGCATACTGGATGGGGGATGCTGGGAGAGGAAGGGCAGGATCCCCTCAAACTCAGCTAAGTGCTGCTTTCAGAAGCCTCAGGGGGTCTTCTGGGATGCTATTCTAGGCACACAGGTGGGCCAGGACATGACTTCTGATGGTTTCTGCTCCCACTGCCTCTCTCTCTCCTGGGTGGTGGCTGACCCCACACCTTCCTCTCCATTCCTGCCATCATACTGTCGTCCAGCCCTCCTTGCTTCTTACTTGGGCTATTGCAATAGCTCCCAGTAGCTAGCCCTGCTCCCAGTCTCTCCCCATCCATCCCTGCCCCGATCTGTCCTCCACGCTGCAGGGTTTTTTTTCTGAGGAACGGATCTTCGTATCACATTCTCCTGCTTCCCACCCTTCAGTAGCTCCCTACAGCTCTCAGGATAAAGCACAAGCTTCTTAGGCTGCCCACTAGGCCTTCATGCTTTGCCCTCACTCAGCCTCATGCCTGGTATCCCTCTTCACTTTATATACATTCCATTTCAAAACCTGCAGTTTCCCCTGCACCATGCTGTTTTATACCTGTGTGCTTTTGCATATTCTATATCCTCTGCCTCCAGGTTGTTTTGTTTTGTTTTGTTTGTTGCATTTTGTTTTGCCTGTTGAACTCCTATTCATCCTTCAAAACCCAGTGTAGAGCCATCTCCTCTCTGAAACTTTCGCTGGCCTCCTTGAGCCACAGAAATGTTTTCTTCCCTGACCTGCTCTCTTACCCTTACCTCTTGGTGAGATTTTCTTGTCTATCTTCCCTACTAGACTAAGAATTCCTGGAGGGAAGTTCCTTGAGTTCAGTAATGCTCGGCACAGAGCCAGGTACATGGCATGGCCCAGAAAATGTTTAGCAAGTTGAATTTAATTCAGAGGCAGAAGGAGATTCAGCTCCTGTTAGGAAGTCACAGACCTGTCCTCAGGAAGGTCTGACTTACTGAGGGAGAAAGGCTGCTCTTTCTAACCAGGGGAGCTTATAGGACACCCAAATGTAAACCAATGTAAGAATACACATCCAGTATTAATGTGGCACCGATGGGTTCCAAAGTGGAATTCTAGAACCTTGAACTTGAAAGGGACCCTGAGAGCCAATATTCTTGTTTACATGCAAGGAAACTGAGGTCCCAAGTAGTACACGCACCTCCCCCCCCACACACATCCAGGTAGTGAGCGACTCAGTGGGATAAGAAGACAGGTCCCTGCAATCCCAGTTTGGGGACTGTCCAGTTGAGAGGCAAGCCAGCCCCTCTGAGGCATCACCTGGGGCTCAGCCTCTGTCCCTCGTCCTCTGCCCCTCAGGGGAGTCAGGGTGGGCTTCCTGTGGCACCATGCCAGGAGTCCATCTTCACAGAGGCAAGGCCCCCTCGTGCTCTGCACGGGGAAGCTGCCCGCACCGAGGCCGTGCAGCTCAGAATAAGGAAGTTTCTCAGAGGCAAGGAGCCAGTTTTTATCACAGGAATTGCAGTTTCCTGAGAACACTGTGTTCTCTGAGGCCGCCCCTCCTCTCCCCAGAGCCCCGCCCACCCCCACACCCCCTCCATGCCGGCACCCATTTTTGGAGGTCTAGCCTCTGCTCCCACTCGTGTATCCCCAGCCGCCAGCTCCCTCCTGGGACCCATCCCCACTGGCCAGCTGGACCTTGCCCTTGCCTGGCACATCCTCACCCCAAAGACCAAAGGCTGCAGTCATGCTCTCGTCTTCCGCGTGACACCCAGGCGGTTTGCCCGAGCCCCTGGTCGTCGTGAGAGGGTCCGATCTAAGTGCAGGTGCGTGTGGTGCGCGTGCGCTCCACGGGGCCCTGACACACTCTCCCTCTCCACCTCTCCACTACAGCAGCTCCCCATCTCCGGCCCCATCCTCTGTCCTCCAGCCTCCTGTTTACTTGGCCTTGTCTCCCTACGGAGTTAAATGCTGTTGGGGTTGGGGGCCTCAGGTCAAGATTGCATGGGCTTTTCAGCTCCAGACTCCCAAGGGCCGAAGACACAACTTTTTATCTCCTGAGGCTCAAGGACACAGCCCACCCTCCCTTTGCTTTCCCTTTTTTTTCTTTTTGCGGCGCAACTCCCACCACCCACTCTAGATGGCATGGCAAGATGGGGACAGCCATAAGATGGGTGTTGGACCAGAGGACCCAGAAGTTATCATTCCCAACCTCCAGGCTGCTCACAGAAAAAGGTGAAGGGAAGTAATAGGATACTTTGTTGCTGGCTGGAGCTTTGACCCCAGACTTAGGCAGCAACACCAAATGACCTTTTTCCTTAGGGAGTCAGGCCCTAGAGCCTTGGACCCAAGGTCCCCTTCCCTCTAATGCCACAGCTGAGTCTCAGGTGAGCAGACACCTGCACAGAAGCAGTGGGGGCCCTGGCGGGTGGGCTTTCCTGGGACAGAGGCATTCTCACCTTATGTGAATGCAGCACGTGGGGCTGAGGGAAGAAGAGGGTGGGAGAAAGAGCTGTCTACGGCTACTTAAAACAAGTGGGGTGGGGCACACACAGAGATCCGTCTGTTTGAAGGGAGAGCTATGCATGGGCCTTTCCTCTTTGGGCTGAGCTCTAAGCTTTGCACTGCTCTGGCTTACCCTGCAAGGTGCCCGTTCTTAGGGCACGAGATCTATTAAATAGGCACCGTGACCCCACCCACTAGCGCACCGGCCCAAATGACATCCTTGAATTGGCCTAGGCCTCACCTGTATTCACCCCCCCACCCCCAGCCCAGCTGGTCTGCCTGACTTTTTTTTTTTTTTTTGCCTTGTTTTTTGTTGTTTTGTTTGTTTGACAGACTACCTCCATGAAGGCCCTGAAGGCCATTTTCTTTTTACCAAGTTGTCGAGGGTCACTATGGAGAATCAGGTGGCAGATGGGAGAGGTCTGGAGGGCTCTGCAGTGGCTGCCTTCTTAGAGGAGGCCCAGGATGTCTGCAACTATGGCATTGTATCCCAGTTGAGTGAGACTCTTTCCCCACATCTCACTTTTCTCCAATTTCTCCAAATTCACTCTCCCTGCCAAATATATGTGTATATTACTCAGATAAAATGGAGTTGCAAGGCAGTTGGTGTCGTGGAAAAGTGGCGGCTCTGGGCTGCAATTTCTGTTTTCTCACTTCCTGGCTACGAGAGGTTGGACAAGTTCCCAGCTCTGTGGGCCTGGGTTTGCTCATTCGCAAGACAGGGGCTTTGCCTTCCCCGGGGGGTTGTGACGCTGTGTGGGGACAACCTGGCTTGTGCCCAGCAACATTAGGCTCAGCGAGAGGTAACAGTTACTCTAGATTAGAAAATAAACACAAATAATAACAATAATAAAAACTGACCGGTAGAGAACATTTACCTATGTATACGTCAGACACTAAATTAAGAATCTACATCTGATCCTACTCACTCCAAGAAGAGCTCTGTATTATTTCTATCATTAGTCCCCTTTTACAGAAGGGACACAGAGAGGCAAGCAATTTGTTCAAAAGTGGAGTCCGGATTCAAACCCAGCGTACCCGGACGCCAGAGTGGCTATTTGAGGAAGGGGCGGCCCGCAGAGGCAGAGGTGAAGCTGCAGCACATATCACACATGGCCCAGAGGTTTGTGTGCTTTTAAAGATGGGACCCCGCTGAAGCCTTGGGTAAAGATCTCACTGCGAAGGTGGTCTCCCCCACCCTGGCTGCAGACAGGGCTTCCTGATTCATCCCACATGGATGTTGGGGAGAGAGAGGAGCCTCTCCTGTCTTTCAGAGTCTCTGTTGAAAGAGATCGTTCAGCTTTAGCTTCTCATCCAACTCTGATACGTCCCGGGCCCCCCAGACCCAGCCAGTTGTGGGCAGGGGGTGGCAGGCGGGGAGTGGTGGGCAGGGCGCTGGATCTCGGAATGCGAGGATGTGAGAGAGAAGCTGGGATGGCAACCCTGCTGACTTGCAAAAGAGCTGCTGGCATGCAGACAGAGTGCAGGAAAGCTTGTAATCGCAGCCATAAATCAACTGTGGGCAGAGGAAAAGCCGTCAGACTTTTTGCAGTTATTTCGTATAGAAGAGGTGGAAAAACACAGCTGTGGAGTGAGAGCCGGGCTGGTGGGATTTTGGCAGAGGTGGGGCTGGCGGGTTCACCACGGACTGCGGAGGGGTCCCCAGTCCCAGAAAGCTATTGCAATGGCCCTCACTTTCAGGATGACAAAATAGACAGTTCACAGAGAAGGAGGGCCTTCCGCGTGGGGGCCGTCCTGGCGGATACCTGAACAAGCCCAGTGTATCCTTACCACTCTTGCTTGCCTCTTCGTGGGTTTCGAGTTTGGGCTCTGCCACTTAGAGCCCCGTGCCCTTGGCAAGCCACTTAAAGGTAAAGGACTGTATGCATCTGGGGCCTGCCATATGCCAGCTCCAGGGCTGGCCTTCTCAGCTGGAGTGTAGCTTCTTCCTCTGTAATACACCCGATTTAGTTCAAGCATCCCCTCCCAGCCTCCCCTCACCCCCCAGCCTCCTACTTCAGCCCAGGTTGGGCCCATCCTTAGCTTCAGAAGGTGGGTCCTGATTGGCTTCAGCCAATCTTGGTGGTCCCGTGCCTTTTGCTTGTGATGGGTTTAGGCATAGATATGTAACCCAGTCCTGGCCAACGAGGTATAAGGGAACGTCTGTTGGGGGTGCTTCAGGGGAAGATTTCTCCTCTCCCACTTCTAGGAGGAGACGGTCTCTTACACTTCTGGACGCTGTGCCTGCAGCCACTGTGGGCATCTAGGTCCCAGAGGCTGGGAGCGATGAGCGATAAGGATAGCACAGCAGAGAGGCAGAGGGAAGCTGGGGCCAGCCTACCTTGTGATTTCCTGTTGTTATCTAAGCCATTTTGAGTTGGGTTTTCTGTTAATGGCAGTTATGTATCCCTACCACTTCTGGCTTCACGGAAAAATAGGTAGGTTCTAGAAGTATGTTCTTTTCCCCAAGTTAGAAGGTCCAGAGCTGGGTTTCTTGGTCCCAGTGGTGTCATTCTCTTTGAGCTTTTCCCATAACAAGGCACCCCTCAGAGGCAAACACATCCCTAAGGGGGTTCAAATAACAACCACTCTGAGCTTCCCACATCCAGGCCATCTTGCAGGGATGTTCTGTCAGGCAGGCATACAATGATCTTAGAAAGTGCATGTCCAATAAATGGCCCTCACGGCTTGTATTGTAGGTGCCCGGCTTCCGTATGTGCTCTTAGTTAGAATGAGATACTTTACTTGTGATGTGGTGAATCATTAAGCACCCACTGTCTGGCTCTGCCTCCAAATGTCTTGTGCTCCCTTAATGTATGCGAGTTGGGGACTAGAAACTCCCATGACGCCTGCTAGAGACCTCTCTCTCTCTCTCTCTCTTTTTTTTTTTTTTAAGATTTTATTTATTTATTTATTTGAGAAAGAGAGAGAGCAGGAGAGGGAAGAGGTCAGAGGGAGAGCCGAGCAGGGAGCCTGATGTGGGACTCGATCCCGGGACTCCGGGATCATGACCTGAGCCAAAGGCAGTCGCTTCACCAACTGAGCCGCCCAGGTGCTGGATCTCTGGCTTTCTAATAAGGGATCCTGGAGGATCTATTTCCTCTGGGAGTCTCCCACCTCAGCTCTTTGCCTGGGGGAGAGCTTATTAATGTAGGACTGTCAGTTCTGCCCAGAAAGAAAGATTAAAGGCCTACATGCTCCCCCTCCCTCCAACCCCACCACACTCAACTCCAAATCAGACAGCTGGGACCATTGAGATGCTTGTCCATTTCTGAGATGCTATGGGACCAGGCATGGTCAGGGAGGAGTCCCATTTCTGCTGGGGGAGACTCCCAGCCTGCGACCCTTATCTGACTAATGCACCCTAAGCAGCTAGACCCCTGCTTAATATCCTGGGAGTCAAGTGCTCAAGTCAAACAAGCCTAGGGAGGATGCACGAGATTGGACACGGACTGCCCCTGCTCTTCCTCACGGGCGATCCCTGCTGTGGGGCTCTGTAAGGCCCACATTGAATCTGTGGGTGGATCCTCGGGGGAGGGCAGGGCAGCAGGAGGCCTGAGCCCAGCTGAGTCCCAGTGAGGTCAGGATGATCTGGCCGCTCCAGGGACAACCTCATCAGCCTGGGGAGAGGTGGACATCAGCCAAGAGAAGGCAGGGAACGCCTTGGGACTTCATGTGCTCTGTCCTCAGGGGGGCTTCTCCTTGCTCATGGGAATGGACTTATTCTCCTGGAGGCAGTGAGTGCCTTCCCCGCTATCTTTAGTTAGGAGGAAATGGAGACCGGTGTAAGTGTAACGCAGCCTCAGAGTCTCCCTAGGTTCAAATCCTGGCTGCGCCATTACGATTTGTGTGACTGTGTGGGAGGTTTGTGACCACTGTGTCCTGCTGTCCTCATGCACACAGTGGGGAGAAGCACAGCCTCACTCTCATGGAGGAGTCGGCACATGCAGAGCACTCGGATGGTAGATGTCTAAAAGACATGAGCTGCTCTCATGACCTTGAGTCAGCCAGTCAGTGAGGTGTCCAGCTGGTTCTCTCCCAGAGTTCTTTGTTATCTAATTGTAATCCTCCCATCTGTCCGACGTGCTTGTATGCCACAGCTCTGAACACGGTCCTGATTCTCCCGCAGCCCACATGTTGGCCTTGTGGGCCTGGCGGTCCTATGGGACTCATTCCATCGGACCAGTCACTAGCAGGTAAGGGAACTCTGGATCAGCCGACCGTGTGGTAATGGGTAAGGGGACAGGTAGGCTTTCAGAGTCCCTCCATCTAGGCCAGCCAGAGGGCTCCATGAGGAGTCACGATGAGGACAGTCAGCACCACCTAATCTAGAAAACCAAGGATTAGAGGACCTGCGGCTGAGCCAGAGAAAGGCCGGCTGGGAGGTGATCCGCTCCTGGAAGGGGGCAGGGCTGAGGCGGGCAGCCAGCAGCCTTGCTTGTCTCCCCATTTGGGAGGCCCCCCCACGGTGCTCACAGGACTCAGGTAGAACCCGGGGCAAAGCCAGGGATGACAGCTGCCCAGGACTTTGGGGGTCGAATTCTGGGTGCCTCCCCCTAAATGTTTTTGCTCCTCTTTGAGCTGTGTTCTGAGGATATCCCGTGTGGAGTTGGAGTCCAGGGCTGAGGGAGTGACCTGTCATGCAAGTAGGGGGCTGGTGCACACAGACCTGGACACCTCTCTTCTGGTGGCATTTAAACATTTCAAGGAGGGAGGTGCCTGGGTGCCTCAGTTGGTTTAAATGTCCAATTCTTGATCTCAGGGTCGTGAGTTCAAGCCCCATGATGGGCTCCACGCTCAACATGGAGCCTACCTGAAATAAAAATATTTCAAGGTGGCTGTCTTCCCTCATCCACCACACTTCTGCCCCCGAGGCCTCCCTCTAGCTCCCCTCCAGCTAGATTATTCTATAGCTAGATTGTTCCCCAAGCTAGATTAAGCTGTTTCTTTTGAGAAGTCTGCCTCTAGATTGTCTCTTTTTAGTCTGAAAACAACCTGACCCTACCAATAAAGAAAAGTTTGGGAAAAAACAATCAGCCATGTAACTGCCAAGCATTATTTTTCCTGTTTTTTTCCAACTTTGGCCCAAGCGCTGGCCTGTTTCCACCAACCTGTGGCCTACTTGTAAACCTGGCGTCAAAGGCTCTTCTTATGATACATTCAATTGGCTCAATGCCCCGTCTAGGTATATGGGTTCTCTCTGTCTGCCCCCTAGGCCTACTCTCCACCCTCCTGGCTTGCCCTAGCCTTGGTGGGGAGAGGGGGACATGGCCCTGGGGCCTTTGTGTATTTAAATTTCAGTTCCCTTTTAGTCACCTCCATAGAAGCCCTGAGGTACTGGGCCTTAGGTCTTGAACATGGTTTGGGGAAGCCACAATTCAGCCTATAGTGTAATGCCCCCCGCCCCTCCCTGTGGGTCCCTGGGGCCTGGCTGCGCCCTCCACAGAAGGTCACAGCTCTTGTCAGTCTTTGTAGACAGCCCCCACCTGGCTCTCTCCGGTCCCCCTCAGGCCTAGTGGAGCTAACAGCGTGGGGCTGTCACCAGCCCATGGGGTGTCCACACACACACACCCTGCCCTCTGTAAATAATCCTTTTATTCCACTCTCTCCCATTATCCTCATGGGGTATGCCATCTGTCTCCTGCTGGGCCCCTGCGGGGCATGGGCCCGGGGACACACCCACCGGGGCTCCTGGCAGCTCTGAGGATTTCTGGGGGGGCCACCCAGCTTCAGCTGACCAGTTTGCCGTCTTTCCTTGGTGTTGTGATATGCTGCCTTGGTCACGCAGGAGAGACAAGAGGGGAGAGAGGGAGAGGACCTCACGTGGCAACAGAGCAAATGCCTTACGGAGAATGTTACTCGCCTCCCCCCAGACTCCCTGCCCGGAGGAATCCTCACGGCCTTCCCTTCACATTGCATTGTGCATTGGATGTCTGAGTGTTCCACTCGACAGCTCCTCTCTTTCCTCCGGCTGCTAGCTGACTCTCAAATTACCGTTTCTTGTGTGTGTGTGTACTGTCCAATTCAGTGGGCCCCCTCCACACTTGCAGCACATCCAGGCCGTTTCCCTGGGGGCTCCGCATTTCACACCCAAAGACACCGCCTGGCACTGGGCCAACTCTAGCGCTCCCTGAAGATTCTGCCGCCATTTGTAAACTTCCAGTTCCCTCTTCTGCATTACAGGCTCTTTCCACTTAATACTATAGTATGACAATCTTTCCGTGTGTTACGCATACTCATGCTGTCCCAAAGAGGCAGCATGCCTCTGTTTACCTGACGTTCCCCTACAGTTGGATGTTTATGGTGTCTATACTTCATTAAACAAATCTACAGACCCAGTGCCCTCCTCCTCCTTCATTTTCCCAGTTGCAGGGATGAAGTGGTCTATGACCGTGTTCTCATCACTTTGCCACACAGAAGGCTTTGACTTCCCCTGAGTTATCTTGCTGGTGATGGTTAGTGGTGCTGATCCTGGGCCTAAGGTTCTCAGGACCACCAGTGAGAGGGACTCATGAAGACCAGAAAAGCTATAGACCTTGGAGATCCTGGGAAAGGGAACATTTGGCAAGCCTGTTGAATGTCGAGCCCATGTTGAAGGAATTATGACAAGAGCTTTACCACCAAACATTTTAATAGCTGCCACTGTCTCTACAGACCAATTCTGAATCCGATCACCTGTGTAACAAGCCGATGAGAATAGTTGCTTTTTATATTGCAGACTTTCCCAAATTCTAGGCCATGGAACACTGGTTACATGGCACCCTCTGAGAAAAGAAGAATGTTGAGTGGTTAAGAAGGGTTGGAAAACACTCTCTCCACTTCTAATGTATTTAGTAAAGTCACAGAATCAACTAATAATAAAAAACACATCATTGCCCAAAGTTATAGACTCCCCCCCTTTTTTTTTTAACATAACACCATTTAACATCTCACAAAACTTGAGGTTCATGGAATAGACTTTAGGAAACGTTACCCAAAGAAACATTCCTGCAGGGCTCTTCTGAATAAAGAGAAGAGGTAGAATTATCAAAGATGGTCAGCTTCATAATCCTGGGAAAATTGCTGATACAACACGACAGCTAACTGGCGTGCGGGATGAGGACATCCTTCGGTCAGGCTAACCAGGGGCAGTCCTGGGGTACATTGAGTAGCTCTGGAAGGAAGTATGAATTAGGTCAGGGAAGGTTTGGAGAAGGTCTGGGGAAGGTCTGGAGTCGTAGGGAACATTATCACAAAAATAAGTTAGGGATATTTGGGACATATTGTGACTCTTTTTTTTTTTTAATATTTTATTTATTTGACAGAGAGAAACACAGCTAGAGGGGGAACACAAGCAGAGGGAGTGAGAGAGGGAGAAGCAGGCTTCCTGCCGAGCAGGGAGCCCGATGTGGGACTTGATCCCAGGTCTCCAGGATCATGACCTGAGCCGAAGGCAGTCGTCCAACCAACTGAGCCACCCAGGCGCCCCATATTGTGACTCTTTTGAAGAAAAATCAACACAGGAAAATCCTACTCTGTTCCTGACTGTTCTCAACTACTTTTGAAGACAAGGTTCTGAGTTGCGGGCCGGGAGCTCTGTTCTTAGGCTTCCCAGCTACTCGGAAAGGTCCTGTTTAGACGGCACAGCAGCAGCTGGAGGGCAGGTATCTGGGCTCAGGCCCACCTCTCCATCCTCTTTAGAAAATGGCCTGTGAAGTGGATGGGCCTAACTCTGCCATTTTAGTCCCATGTAGTCTTGTCTGGGGTGGTTTGCCTGGGTCTCATCAACTATGATCTTACCGCCCCCCATCCCCATGCCCTAAGGCAGTCCAGTCTCCTCCCAAGATCAGCATGGGCCCCGGGAGGGAGAGAGCCTACTGGGAGTGTTGGCCCAGGAGCCACGGGGTTCTCCACAGACCCTGGCCTGGAGCTGCAGGGATCGAGGTGTTGCCTGCTTGCCAAGAGGGATTGAACTGCCCCAGAGAGATGGAGAGAAAAGGGAGAAGAGTAGGCGAGACCAGCCATGCATACAGAAAATGTCCAAAAGGTCGTCCGTTGCGTTGATGGTGTGGCTGGTCTGGGCACCCCCTTCTGCGTTTCCAGCCAGACCCAGAGCACAAAGCGGGCCCTTCTCGGCTGGCTCCCCACAGCAGTGACAGTTCTGCCCCTGGATGGGGAAGCTGCCTGGCAGTGGGTGCTAGGGGGCGGCCTTTTAAGTTACCTAGTGGGCTCCTCGTCCGAGGGGCTGACTGTGTGCATCTGGGGTTCCTTGCCAAGGTGTCCACTTGGGCCCTGATAGTCGTGGGGATAGGCAGTGGTGTCCCGTTCCTGCTCCCCAAAGAGAGACAGGACAGCAGTGGCCCCAGCTGGTTGCCAAGACTACGTGGCTTACCGGGAGGGGCAGGGACAGGAGTGCAGTGCCCTCAGAGCTGCTGGTGGGCCTGAAAGTACCCCATCGGGATAGTATTGAGGCAAAAATGAGAGCGATACCGGCCATGAGGACAATGGCAACAATAGAAATGATAACAGTGCGTGCCTTCCTCATGTAACTAGTGTCCCCTGAGTCTGAGTGAGTTCTCTCAGTCCCTAGTATTCCCTGAGGGGGTGTTGGGGTGCAAGTCTGCATGTAGGTGTGGACGGGGCATGGAGGCAGGTGGGGACAGGGCCCATGGGCATCAGGGGGAGGGAGGAAAAGGCTGGGGCAAGGTCGGGCAGAACTCGGGGCCAGCACGAGGCCTGTCACTTTCTCCTGTGACTGAGGGAGCCATCGGTCCCTCAGACAGAGGTGTCAGAGGGACGCTGGTGCAGGCCTGTGATGGGATGGGAGAGGCTTGGCCTGAGCTTCCCCAGGGCTGCCTGTGTTGGTCTTCTGCCCTGTCCTCTGAGAGGCCCATCCTCCAGCTCCTGGGAGCTGCCAAGGGAGGGCACAAGGGAGCGTCCCTTCAGGGAAGATTGGCAGCTGTCTTTTGGGCATTTTGCAACCCAACCGAGAGGGAGACATTCTTAGGCTCCCTAAAGAACCATATCTGATTGAACCCAGAATTCGAGGGAATGGCTAGCAAGCCTCTGAGAATCAGGGAGGCATCCGTGACTGGAATCATCCCACTGGGGTAAAATGGCGCTTCAACCGGCAGCGTCTCCTCATTGGCTGCACACTGGAATCACCTGGGGAACCTAAAAACAATACTGATCTGTGGGCCCCAGAGGTTCTGATTTAGCTGGTCTACGGTGTGACCTGGGTGTCAGGATTTTAAAGCTCTCCGGAGGATTCTAGCGTGTGACCAGAGCTGGGGACCCGCAGCATTCTAAGGTTTTTTAGTCCCCAGTGACTCTGAAGCCACAGGCCTCCCCAGATCAAAGTCCTATCTGGACACCTAGGGGCGGGCTCTCCCTAGGGTGATTGTAACATTAGCTTTCTTGAAATGCCCTGGGGTCCTGAGAGGAGACTTCCCAATTCTCAGTGGAACCTCGCGATACCTGACACCAAGAGGGCCCTGTCCTCAGCACAGGTCTCTTTCTGTCCCTTGTAGCTGTTCTTCCCTGCTCTGAGGCAGGATCCCCACCCCAACCTACCTCCAAACTTTCAACAACCATTAAAGATAAAATTTTAAAATCCTCTAAGACATGTGGAACCCACTGGAAATTTCAGGGCCTTGAGTCATGATGCTCCTGGGCCTCTCAGATTCTTATGTAAGGTTGAGTCACTTTTTTGTGAAGTCTGTGCATAGCAGAAAAAAAATTGGAAGGCTCTCAAGATGTGTATATGTGTGTGTGTGTGTGTGTGTGTGTGAGAGAGAGAGAGAGAGAGAGAGAGAGAGAGAGAGAGAGAGGGAAAGGGAGCCACAGAGCAAAAGAATCTTGTCATTTGTAACTTTCAGACACTGGTAGTAACCTGAATTAGCTTTAGAGAGTCCTCATCTCCTCTACTTGTTCTCCATTCCCTGTACTTCATTTTCCATCCAAATTTTACTTCTTCATAGAAGTGACTTTTTTGCCCAGAGCGCCGGTGCGTAGGTCCCATCATCTAGAGACTTGGGCTCATGCACGGCTTGTCCCTGGATCCCCAGGACAGGTAGGGTGGTGTGGATGGGAAGCCTCTGTTCAACTCATCCTGGCTGAGGGCCACACCCCTCTTATGTGCAAGTCCCAGAACCCCAGAGGTGGATGAGACATGCCTGGGCCCAGTTCTGGGTCCGGGTCCGGGTCCTTTATTTCTGGATTGCTCAGAAAACCAGGGAGGCTGTGGAACAGGATCCAGGAGAAAAAAGAATTGGAGGCACTTCAAGGGAACAAAATGAGGGAGCCCATTCCCTGGGGAATAAGGGTGCTCTTTGCGCGCTTGACCATAAAACTGACACAGATGTGGAGTAGATAAGAAAAGTCATTCCAAAAAAGAGACGGGCCCAGGCCGGCAGGACCTATTTGGGTGTAAAGGGAAAGAAGTGTGTCTGAAGGGGCCCGGTCCACCGTGGGGGCATCAAAGAGCTGGGCCCCAGAACACGGACACACCTGGAATCTGGCTGCATTCTCCCAGTGATGGGCATGCCTGCTGGGGGTGGGAGGTGGCATGTGTGGAGACCCCACACCCGTGCTGCCTGAGATTTCCAACCGATTCCCAGTGAGGACTGGCCCTGGTTTTGAGTTCAGCCTCCCCAGGACTGGCTTACACAGGACGTGTGCCGTGGGAAAGGTGTGACATAACGTCTACAGGTGGGAGAGCGACCCGGTGGTGATCGCCTTCCTTGTGAATGAACAAATCCCCCTTCGGGGTTGACAGAACAGTCCTGTGAGCTTGCCCCACATCACTCCTTCCCCCATCACCAAGGGACACAGACAAAAGATCATCAGGAGAGCCCCCTGGAGATGGCGAAGTCATCAGTAAATGGAACCCGCTGGCCTCCCTGGGAGGGTCCCCGGTGCTCGCCCCTTTCTCTTCCTCCTGAGTGTTGCTGTTCAGTGAGATAGCCACTAGCCCCCATGGCTGTAATTTTCTAGAGGAGCCTGGCCGGCTCAGCTGGTAGAGCATGCAACTCTTGATCGTGGGGTCATGAATTTGAGCCCCAGGTTGGGTGTAGTGAGGACTTAAAAATAAAATGTTTTTTTAAAAATAATAATTTTCTGTATTGGTTACATATAGAAATAATATCTTAGGTATATTGGATTAAAGAAAGTGTCGTTAAGATTCACCTTCCCGGTTTCTTTTTACTGTAGCTCCTGCCTCAAGCATCTCCAAAATGGAAATAAAGGGACAAAGATGACAGAAGAATAAACAACAGCCATGGAATCTTGGAAGCCAAAATTGGATGGGTGAGGGATCATGACTTTACTGACCACATAAAGCTGAATTCGACATTGGGGTACTGGGTCGAATAGTGTCCCCCTAAATTTCACATCCACCTGGAACCTCTCAGGGTGACCTTATTTGGAAATTGGGCTTTGCAGATATAATTAGTTATGTTGAAATGAGATTTTAATGGATTAGGGAGGGCCCTGAGTGCAGTCAGGCCACATGAAGATACTGAGACATAAGAAGAAGCCCTTGGTGGCTGCAGGCAGTATGAGGGGTGGGGTGTCTCGAGGTCACCCAAACAACTCATTGGCTCCCGGGCTGGGGGGCAGGGGACAGAAGGTAGGGGGAGAGGCCACCTGGACTCATGTTTTCCTTGGCTGGAGCTAGGGTTCGTCTTACGGTTCCTGCCCCAGAGAGCAGTGCGGCTGGACTGGGTGGTGGCTGGATGCGTGCTTCATTCTGTTTGTCCAGGCTGAGAGAGGGACCCAAGATCATCCACGGAATGCGTGAGGGATGAAGAGCTCCCTCCAAGCATGCCATCCTAGTGGGGGCTGTACTACTCTCAGGAGTTCAAGAGGCCATGATTCAAAGAGGGTCTGACCCAGAACCCCGAAACAACCCACACCTTTGTGGGGGGATCTGGAGTTGTGGGGAAGCAGGCTGGACTGTTCAGCATGCTTATTTCTAAGGTTTCCAAGGGACCCCAGAGGTGATCTTGAAACCACTGTCTGGAGCATCGTCAGAAGAGACTCTCCCTCCTCTGCACATTGTAGTGCCTAGGTTATTATTATTTTTATTGTTGAATGACTTTCCTAGAAACACTCGACAGGTCAAGGGCTCAGGTCATCTGATTTTTACCGAGCAGGTCACCTGCACCTAACCAGGCCCCTCCATGTTTGCTCTGAGGGGTGCCTGGCTGTCCTCTCTGCCTGTGAGGTGCCATCCCTGGGGCATTGGTCACGGCTCAAACTGGAGCAGTATTACAGCAAGCCGTTCTTTCTCCAGGTATTTACCGAGTGCCAGGAGGCCACGTGCCTGACCTCAGAGCACTAACTGATGGGAAGAGCACTCCCCTCTGCTTTCTGGGCAGGAGTTCTCTGGGCTCCGAGGCAGTGCCTGTGTTCGGGCAGCTCAGTGGAGCACGGATGCTGACCAGTGAAGGACTGACCAGGCCAGCGGACTTGGTGGGGTATCAAAGTGAGGGTGAGCTCTGGCAGGGGTCTGGGTGCCTCCGGCTCTGCAAACAGGGAACCTGCTTCCCTCTTGGGCCTGGCTCCAGCTCCCAGCCTCTCCTGCTTCTTAGCTCTGTTTCTAGTGTTTAGAAAACGTCATTCTGAGTGGCTAGGGCTGTGAACTGCTGTGAGAGCCAAGAGAGATTTGCTGCAGGGTGATGGGGGCGGGGGGGAGTCCCCCAGGGCCTGGTTTCAGCGCTCATAGCTTGTCAGAGCTCAGGGGATGCCAGAGGGCAGCTAATCTGACCCCCGCTCCCTGGCCCCAGCAGCCCACCTCTCCCTCACCTTGAGAAGGTTGAGATTTGTAGTTCTGATAGATGGCAAGGGGAATGAGATGGTTCCTCTAGACCCCGACTTCCCCTGACCAGCAATTTTTAAACAGGAAATCCAGGGCGCCCACTCTGTTTTTCTTGATCGGCCTAAGACCAGAAGACTGGCCCCATGTGCTTAGGAAGAAGCCCTTGCAGCCGCCACGTGCAGATGGCAGTCTTGCTGGGCCCGGGGAACACAAGGCCAGTGCGGCAGCCTTGCCCTTTATGGGGGTGTCCGCTTTAAGGACTCAGAGCCCCTCGAACCTGCCGTCCTTCAGATCATATGGACTTCAGTCACTAGTGCTTCTAGTCTCTAAGCCATTTTCCAGTTCCGATGAGGACTGGAAAGAAAAAAATGGACATTAGTTCCAGCAATGGGGATATGGATAAACTGAGGTGGGGGGCATCTTGAGGTCGGGGGCCCCCAGACTGTGATAGGGCTGCCCCTGGCAGGTTACTCCCAGACCAGCCCCTCCCCATGGGCTCCGCTGTGCACCTAGCAGAGGCGTGACCGGGAGACAGATGTTTTCTCCAGATCTTTCCAGCCTTATGGCTTTTATAATTAGACCCGGAAAAACATCTTTCCCTTTCTTCATTTTTTGAAAAAGCAAGATTGGCTTAAACACATAGTGATCATCAGGGCCTTTTGAACGTAGAAAAAATAAAGAGATGACCTTTTGAGAATAACGCTTCATTTCCTCCTTCTGCCGCCCCCATGGCTCCAGGCCCCTGCCTCAGTGAAGAAAATGCCCCTGCTGTGGCTTTGGCTTTAGCGGGAGATGGAAGACCAGATAATAGCCTGGTGTTTCAAAGCCATTTTCCCCAAGGGCCCAACTGCTTGCAAAGCCTTTTGGCCAACCTCCTGGCCCAGCTGCTGGCCTTGAAACTGAGGCTGCTTGGTCTGTCCAGGAAGCCCATAAATCCCCGGGTCGGCAAGAAACTGCACTCTGGAGCTTGCCTCTTTGCTCAGATGCCTGGCTGCAGGCCCTGGACGGTCCTCAGCCAGTCTAGAAGCTGGGGTAAATAGGCACATTTATCTGAGGGAGACCTCATTTTTTCTGAGGAATTGTATCCCCTCAGGGGCATCAGCAATCAAAAAGTTCATTGTTCTCTTTGGGGGCCATAGCTCTTTCCCACCTGACAGTTGATATTTAATTGATGGCTGCTGTCCTTCATAGGGCTTTTAGCACATCACATTGTATTAGTAAAATTTCAACTAAATGTTAACGCCTGTGCTTCTCTTAACACCTATTTAACCTGTTATAAGCCCCCAAAGGGATGGTTGCACATATATCATAGGTCAAAAGTTCGAAAGTCTTGCATTCTCTGAGACCTGAACCAAGCACAGCTTGCAGATGATATTTCCTGGGAGTTGAGGCAAGCTGTGAGGGGCGTGTTACTCAGGATTGCTTCAAGGCTGGGAGGAAAGAAGGACCCTTTCTCTGGAGGGTGGAAGAACTGGGGGAACCAGTCTGGAAGCCTTGAGGATGTGGGATGTCAACACTAGAGAGGCACAAGATGGCCAGCAGGCAGAATTTGGGAGCCTAGCAGGGCCATGCGGCAGATGTGAGGCAGATGAAGCTAAACAGCTCAACTAAATCTTCAGGTACTAGGCATGGCGGTAGGCTACCGGAGAAAGCAGGGGAGTCCTAGATGCAGCCAAGGCTGTCCTCGAAGCTCAAGAGCCTCAGGAGGGAGGCTTTCAGACAGACTGGCTGCCACAGGCCTATCTTCTACCCATCCTGGCTCCTCAGTGGCTACCTGGGCTTAGGCCAGTCCCTTCATCTCTGTGCCTCAGTTTCCCCATCTGTGGTAGGGGATGGTGATACTGAAGGAAAGGATGGGGATGCGAAGGTTCCCCTGGGAAATGCTTAGTACAAGGAAGGAGCCAAGTGAGGAGGGGTGACTGCTGCGGGGACCCCCAGCCACATCTTGCCAGCTGAGTTCCATCTTGGGCCTGGGAGCCAACAGGCTTTATAGCCACAAGCGATCTTGAGACGGCTCTTGGAACACAGTTGCTCTACAGGCGGGCAGTCTTGGCCCCTCAGACTGCCGAGTCTGCAATGGCCAGGGGCATTCTGTCTCCTGGGTTCGTCCCTGGAGCTCTCCGTGGGCGGACAGTGCCCTGAGAGATCCTGGCAGCCCTCTCCCCCTCTCCCCAGTCCTTCCTGCTTGGGTGTTTGGGATTAACATGCAGCCCTTGAACCTTTTCATTTTTCTACCCAGATGGAAAATTGGCCAGTGACCAGGCCTGGATGTGCTCGCGGTATGGCTGGGCTCCGGCCAAGCCCACGGTAATTATAATCACATGTGAGGGCGCCCGCTGGCTCGCTGGGCGCCGGGGGCTGGGGGAGAGCACTGCTGCCAATGGGGAGGGCCTGGGCTGAGCACTGGGCTCTGGGCTCCGGGCTCCTGGCTCCAAAGTGTGCGGACAGCAGAACCTTGGGCCCTGCCTGCACATTCTGACCCTCAGTTTCCTCGCTTTAATGATGAGATTGGCTTACGGGACCTGGAAGGGCCCTGCCTATGCTCTAGGAGTCCCAGAGAGCATCAGATGTGAACCGGCTCTCATGTGGACAGGCCCCCTGTGGTCTTCCCAGCCCTGGCCAGGCTTTCCACAGATGCAGAATGGGACCTGTGCCCGTCTTGCTTCACCGACCTAGATGCTTTCTCACAAGACACAGCACCAGGGCGTATCAAGACTGTCAGGATCCCAGCGGTAGGGGGAGGTGTAGCATACCAGGGTGGGATTGGGGGTGCCTAGGGAAGAGTCTGGAAAGAGAGGCAGAAGAGTATCCAAGACAGCCTTCCCAGCTGCCCTGTGGCACTAGGGCAAGCAGGATCGCAAGTGCATTAGCCCAGGGCAGGAGCTGCCCCTCCCCCTTGACTTGATTCCATCTCCCTTCCAGAGTAACATTATCCTGAGCATGGATGCCGCAGCCCAAAGAGTTCTTTACCCAGTGGATTGTTGTGGCTTTTTCCACTCACGGTGGAATTCAGAAGACTGGAGGTGAGGAGTTTTGAAGAACTGTGAAGGTGGCTTGCGGGCTAAGGGATGTGGCCACAGGCAGGGGTCACATTCTCCAGCACACAGTCTGCACAGAGGTGAGGGAGAGGAGATTTTCTGCAACTTCGCGGAATCCTTGCAGGTTCTCTCCCTCTCCTTGGTCTCTCATGTCCTCCTCCCCGCTTTTCTCATTCCCTCGTGTTCTCCCTTCCTCCCTTCTACTCAGAGGAGCTGAATGATTTGGTGGAAAGAGAATGGCCTGGGGGTCAGGCAGCTTTGACCTCTGAGCCTCAGGCTTCTAGTCTACAAAATGGGATGGTGGGCAGGGTTAATGATAACCTAAGCACGGCATTGTTGGTAAGATTAAGTAGGATAGGGGCGCTTGCGTGGCTCAGTTAAGTGCTGCCTTCAGCTTGAGTCATGATTCCGGAGTCCTGGGACCAAGCCCTGTGTCTGGCTTCTTGCTCAGTGGGAAGTCCGCTTCTCCTTCTGCTGCTCTTGCGCTCTCCTCTTGCGCTCTCACATAAATAAATAAAATCTTTTTTCTTTAAAGATTGAGTAGGATAATATATACAAAACTCCAGGCAGAGCAAAGTGTTGATAAAAGGCAGCATTATCTAACCAAAATATCAACCGAAATGCACCTTAAAAGATTAGTTATACTTAACATTTGTTCCCATCCTTAATAAAAATCAGGTAATTCAGACTTTTTTCTTCCTTGCCCTTTTAAAACAGATGACCATATTCAGACAGATGGCTCTTTATTGCCTGTGGCTTCTGGTTTTCCTGCCCAAATAGAACTTGGAACCAGGCTCCCAAGGGCTTCCCGTGCACCCCTGGAGGCCGAGGCCGTGCACAGGTAGGCGGGGCGCTGCGGTCCGGCCAGGCAGGAGGACCAGCACCCCTCGGGTCTTCCTTCCTGTCTGCTCAGCAGAGGGGCCGCCCCCACCTCCTTGGCTGCGCTTGGCGGGAACAAGGGGTTCAGAAACCACAGTGTCCCGGGAAGAAGGGAAGGGGCAGGGGAACTGAGAAGTAGAAGAGACATTTGGCCACGTGTTGAGACGTGAACAAAGACAAACTATTTGTCTCTGCCCAGGACACCATGTGGAGTCCCAAACACTTAGGCAGGGGACAGGGTTGGATGCGGTGAGCAGACCCCGTGGGAGGGGGGACACTGGTAAGTCACTCCTCCCTCTGCCTTCTGCCTCTTCATATAAAAGCAAGGGACTAAACACCAAGATCCCTTCCAGTCCTAACCTTCCACAATTCTCTGCGTAAGCCCAAGTCTGGTGTGCTTGGTATGAAGGATGGGACTCTTCGTGCCTCCTCTCCATCCCTGGATCCTCCCCTCAGCCTCTGCTCAGGTCTCTGCTCCCTCAGACACAGACGACCAAGCATGACGCTTCCCAGATGGAAGAGCTACTTTCTGGAATCGGGAAACGGGGAGCCGGAGCCCGCTAGCAGCAGGGCCGGCCGGGGAAGGGTGCTGGGGCTTGATGCCCAGGGTAAGCGGAGATGGCGAGGGAGCCGCTGCTGGAGGCAGACAGGAGTAGAGCAAGCCACGGAGAGGGAAACAGAGCAGGCACAGCGGGAAAAGGTGCCACGAGGGAGACCTTGCCGCTTGCCAGAGACAGGGGAAAGAGCTCCTACTTCCAGAGACTGCATTGGCTCAAGGTCAAATGTACTGAGAAAAAAGAAGACCCCATTCCCAAAGCAGCCTTGGGGGGGGGGTGCGTGAGAGCCTGAACGAAGAAACACGTCCTTTGTTCTCTGGGTGGAGCCTGAGGTCGCCTCCACGGACTTCTCCCGCGCGCCTGAGCAATGTCGCTTTACAGATCTTCCCTTCAAGAGGTGAAGCTGTCTCTCCTCCCGAGAAGACAGACTTGGCAAGGTGACTTATTTTGGCCAGAGGGACCTTAACCCATGTCAGCAGAGGCTTGAAACCCACTTGTGCATGAGGACTGCCCTCTCTTTGGCAGAGACCATGATGTGGGTGCATCTGAGCTGCCGCTGAAGAGGCCACATGGAGAACAGAGGTCTGTCAGCCTTAAGCTTGCTGACTGCTGGACATGTGAGCGGGAATGTGCTAGAATGTCAGCCCTAATCAAACCACCAGGTGACTGGGCTCCATGCACGACCCCAGGCAAGACCGGTGGAAGAACCCCCAGCTGAGCCCAGCCAAGCCGCTGACCCATAGAATTGAGAGCCGAGAAAGGGGCTGCTGTTTTGAGCCTCTAGATTGCGGGGGTGGTTTGCTACTATACCTGATATGGTCCCCACGTAGGCAAGCCTCCAAACCCCCTGTCCCCCAGATATAGAGTCAGCCCTGGAGGGAGACTCGGGTGGCTCTCAGGGGTGTGTGGCAGAAGCTGTGATTCCCCTGTGAGCCATCCTCCCCCTTTTTCTTTTTAGGAATGGAACTTTTTAGTAACGGCACAAGTCCAACTAACTAGAGACTCTATTTTGCAGCTAAGTACGATGACATTTTTACTGATGGAATGGAATGAAAGGGATGCATGCAACTTCTGTGTTACTTCTTTAAAAGGAATTTGCTTGCCCTACACTTCCCCCATCCCCCCTTCCTACAGGCTGGAATGCAGAGCTGGGGCCAGGAGGGTGGACCACTGTGGTGGGGAAGCAGGACCTCATAGGACGGTGGCTTTTTGTTGCCTCACACAGCTGAGTGTGGGGAGCAGTTCCACAAAAGGGGGGCTGTGGTGAAGGCAAGCACTGGGTAGACAGGTGTGTGTCCACCATAAGAGGCTCCCAGCTTGGTCCCAACCCCTTTCTCTTGTTCATCAGCCTCCTCAGCACGTTCCCTCCAGCTCCTACAGCAGGAGCAGAGAGAAAAGGGGGAGAGCAGAGGAAGCAGCATGTGCAAAGGCCCAGAGGGGTAACAGGTCGTGCTACATTTAGTGTGCTGAAAGCAGCTTGGAATGGTGGGGGGAGGGAGGAAGAGGGCTGATGGGGGGGAATCAGGAAGACTGGTGAGGCTGCCACCATGTCCTGAAAGGGGATGGTCAGTGGGGAGTCCCCAGCTGGCTGTAACTTACATAGAGGACTCTGGCTGCCATGTAGAGCATTGAAACATCGAAAGGGGACCAGGTGGAGGCAGGGAGGCCCGTCAGGAGGCTGTAGGAGCAACAGATGGAGGAGAAAGGTGGTGGTGGTGGGGAACAAGCCAAGTACATTCAGAAACATTTAGGAGGAAAAACCAACGGGATTTGTAGATAAGAATGTTGTGTGTGGGGGCACCTGGGTGGCTCAGTGGGTTAAAACCTCTGCCTTCGGCTCAGGTCATGATCTCAGGGTCCTGGGATTGAGGCCCGCATCAGGCTCTCTGCTCAGCAGGGAGCCTGCTTCCTCCTCTCTCTCTGCCTGCGTCTCTGCCTACTTGTGATCTCTTTGTCAAATAAATAAATAAAAATATTAAAAAAAAAAAAGAATGTTGTGGGGTATATGGAAGGAGTCCAGGCTGATTTGTGGATATAAATGCCGTTCACTAGGACAAGGGACACAGAGCAGAGCAGTGGTGTGGGGGAAGTGAAGCCGGCTAGCTTCTGTCTCGGACATGCTGGGAGGTGCCATTGGGACATATTCAGATTTTCGAGGATTTTTGCACAGACCACTTCTGGAGTCTCGTAACTGGTTGCTCTCCATTCCCCACCCTTACCTTTTTAAATGAAATTAAATCCCACTGGATTAACATCCCAGATGATACACTGCCCGGATCACAACCTTCAGTGCTTTTCTGCTTTCTCGACATCAGTCCAAGCTCTTCATCCTGGCATCTGGGGTCCGAGGCCCACCCTCCTCCATCCACCTAGGCCACAGCTCCCCTTCCTGGGCCTCTGTTCTGGCCACACTGAACCACCAACATTCTCCATTTATAGTCTGCTGCCTTTACACCTTGGGTCAACCTAGAGTGTCCCCTTACGAATACATACAAAAAATTTCGCCATCTTTCAAAGTCAAGTTCATATGTTACTTCCTCCATTAATTGGTCCTTGAATCCATTTATGGAAAGATAATCCCCTCCTTCTGAATTGCCACAGTATTTTCTGTCATATTCTCTATGCATTACATATGTAAGATAAGTCCGTGATTGACGGGCCTGGTACCAAAGGATGTAGGGACACGGGTTATTTTGGTTTCTTTATGTGGCATCTGTTCTCCTGCTTCCCCAGCACCCCAGTTTTCCTCTAGGAGCCACCCCTTTCCCTGCTCTCTGTTCTTGAGCTTTGGGCAGGGCTGACCCCTACCCCGGTCATCAGTCAGGACTCATCAATCCAGTGGGAACCCAGGCAGGACTTTTGGGGGGAAAAGGGCAGAGGGAGCCTTGGAAGGGAGTCAGGGCTGGGGAGGAAGAGCACACTGTACATGCGGTGTGAGACTGGAAGATGAGATTCTGCGGCCATCAGCAGCCATCTGCCTCCACTAAGGGCGCACTCCCTCAAGAACAGAGCCAACTAGAGGAAGACGGCTCCCAGAGGGAGAGTCTTGTTGCTGCTGTTCACACACCTAGATCAAGCCCCCCCCTCCCCCCGCCCCCGGTCCATTTTTAGTTCCTTTAGCCAACACATTCCCTTGAACACTTAAGCCAGTTTAAATTAGGTTCCTCTTACTGGCGGAAAAAGAGGGTTTAACTAACACAGGAGGCTCAAACAACCTGTTGAGTGAATGAGTGAATGAATGCATGAATGAATAGGTATGACTGAAAGTCTCTTTCCTCCTACTATAGGAATGCTTCTTGTGGAGTCAAATTGCATGGTATTATTTGGATTATTTGGGTGAATTTCTTTAAGGAGTGATCCATTAAAACACCGAGTCTATTCATGATCTATAGGGATCTCTCTGTATAAGGCAGAGAAGGCTTAGAAGAAGAAGCCGGGCATGTTTGGTCCTCGAGGGAACAGGCATGCATGCTCTCTGTAATGTGTTTGTACTCTGTCCTCCCACGTGCTCTGGGAAGACAGCAAGGTTGTCCTGTCCATAGCTGTATTGAACATCTTTTCATGTGCTCCTTGGCCATTTGCAGATCTTCTTTGGAGAACTGTTTTACTCTTTTGCTCGTTTTTATGTTGGGTTATTTTTTTACTGAATTGTAATTGTTCTTTATATATTTTGGATCCAGGATCCTGGTCAGATAGATGATTTGCAAATTATTTTATTCCATTCAGTGGAATGTCTTTTCACCTTCTTGATGGTTATTGCTTGCAGCACAAAGTTTTTAAATTTTAGCATGTTAAAAAAAACCTCTTCGTTGAGGTATAACTTATATACTGTAAATTTCACCATTTGAAATGCTGCATTCAATGATTTGTTTTAGAACATGTATAGAGTTGGGCATCACCCATAACCATCATCATAATCTAGTATTAGAACATTTCCATCCCCTTCCCCCAAAAAGCCTTTGTGGTCATTTGCAGTCCACTCCTGTTACACCATCAGCCCCGGCCAGCCACACTGGATGTTTGGGACGCATTCTGTAGATGGACGCATAGAGCAGGAAGTCTTTCACTTCTGGCTTCTTTCACTTAGCATAATGTATTTGAGGTTTATCCGTGTGATAGCATGTGTCAGTAGTTTATTTTTAATTGCAGACTAGTATTCCATTGTGTATCTATTCAGTAGTTGATAAACATTTGAGTTATTTCTAGTTTGGTACTACTATGAATAGAACTGCTCTGATTTGATGTCATGTCAGTAGTTTGGGCTGCTGTAACGAAACATCATTGTCCGGAGGCTTAAACAATAGTTATTTCTCACAGTTCTGGAGGCTAGAAGTCCAAGATCTGGATGCTGGCCCATTCAGTTCCTCTTCCTGGCTCGTACATGGTGGCCTCTTCTCTCCCTCCTCACTGGGCAAACAGAGAGATTTGCTTGTCTCTACCCATAAAGACACTAATCTCATCATGGAGGTCCTGCCCTCATGACCTCATCTAAACCCCATTGCCTCCAAGTATCAGACATGGGGAGGGACGGATCCAACATATGGATTTGGGGGGACACAAGCATTCAGTCCATACTAGTAATTACGGATATGATTGGCTTGATATCTACCTTTTTGATATGTCTCATGTCTGTTTTGTCCCCAATTCTCTTTTTTTTTTTATTAAAGATTTTTATTTATTTATTCGACAGAGAGAAACACAGCTATAGAGGGAACACAAGCACAGGGACTGAGAGAGGGAGAAGCAGGCTTCTCACCGAGCAGGGAGCCCGATGTGGGGCTCCATCCCGGGTCTCCAGGATCATGACCTGAGCCGAAGGCAGTCGCTTAACCAACTGAACCACCCAGGCGCCCCTCCCCGATTCTCCTTTACTGACTTCTTCCATGTTAGATAGCTACCATTTTAATTTCTTTGTTGTTTTTTTCCAGTGTGTTTTCTTGTGGTGGTTCTAGGAACAACAATAGGCATCTTATCACGAGGTAAGAGGATATTTGACATTTTATGTGACAATTTGTTAGTTTGAATTAGTCAATAATTTATTTAATAATATAATTTAAATATTTCATATTTACATTCAGTTTATATTAACATGAATTTTCAGCTATTAAATTAACAACTATTTCATAAATAATTATTTCTGTAATAGTTAGGCATTTGATCTATGGTCTCTGCCTCTACCCAGCCCCAGGGTCTGCATGTGTTGGGGGAAGATGTGCCTTTCTCATGTTTGCATGGGTGTGTTTTTTCACACAGCCACATCCATAGTACGAATTATATATTACAAATACTCCAAATAGTTATCCTGCTTTTTATTTTATTTATGCATTTATTTTTACTAGCTTTTTATTTTTATTTATTTATTTTTAAAGATTTTATTTATTTGACAGAGAGAAACACAGCTAGAAGGGAACACAAGCAGAGGGAGTGAGAGAGGGAGAAGCAGGCTTCCTGCCAAGGAGGGAGCCCGATGCGGGGCTCAAACTCAGGCCTCTGGGATCACGACCAGAGCCGAAGGCAGCCGCCCAATGACTGAGCCACTCAGGCGCCCCTTTACTAGCTTTTTAAACTTAACATTTTGTTGTAAGCACTTTTATTCGCCATAAGTCTCTGTGAACTTCTTTTATAAAAGTTGCCTTGTGTTTCCTTGAGTGGCCAGGGCAAACTTCAGTTAACCATTTCTTTGCTTTAGGACAGTGAAGCTATTTTCAGTCTTTAGCTTGTTTCCTAGTGTTGCAGGGAGTGTCTTTGTGCACCTCATGCTTTCTCCATTTTAGAACCTTCAGCAAAAATCCACACTGTTGAAGAGAAGAAATATTCTTTTAGTTCTCGGTACCTGTCGCCATATGATTTTCCTCAAGAATGGTGGGGTTCCATTGTGATTACGCCAACTGGGTGCCAATGGAAATGTTTTTTTCTTTTTTGTATTTGATGTTGCCTTTCTTTGGTGATTAGCTAGGTCGGACATTTTTCTGTAAATCCATTTACTGGTTATAATTTATTTTATGTAAAATGGCTTCTTCATGCCCCCTGACTATTAATCCTTAAGGCTCTTTGTTGTTTTTGAAACTTTCGGTTTATATGAACTCTTTATGTAATATGCCCTCCTCAAAACTGTTTAGGAAGGAGACAGAGTATAAATACATAAAAACAGATAGTAACCTCTTGTCTGCCTTATTTGCTGCCAATATTTCTCCCCACGTGCCTCTTTTCAGTCATTTTTTTAATACAGAAAATTTACATTTTTCTATAGTCAGACTGCTAATCTCTCCTTTGTGATTTTATCAGTCATTTCCAAGTTTAATAAAAGACATTCTCCCTCTGGAGATTTGATGAATGTTTAAGTCTCTCTCATAGTTTTCCTAGGTTATTAAAGAGTATGGAGCTCTTTAATCCCTATAACATTTCTCTGTAAAGACTCCCTCTGGTCGGAGGAAGGGGATGATTTCAAAGTATGAGTTTCTCGAATTCAGCAGTTTCCTTCCCTGGTTTCTTTGCCTGGGATGGTCCCTGGGGCTTAGACTGACCAGGTCCTGCAGGCTGTCTGTATGGAGGGGCTAACAGAACGAGAACTTCCCTCTTGAGCTATACCCACATCCAAGAGGCAGCACAGGGAGATCTTGGAACTGAGTTTGGCCCGTGTATGTAGACTCTTAGCCTCTCATTCTCCCTCTGCAAAACGAGGCCAAGTGCCTTTGTGAGGGTGATAGGAGATGAAATACAGAAGGTTCTAGAATACCACTAGGCCTATCATGGATGTCTCAGGGCCCTGCCTTTGCACTGACTTGACTCCTGCGTCCTACGTCATAACCAAAGGTGTTCCTGAGCCTCCCTCACCACAGAGTGTGGGCAGGCCTACCAGAACAGTTAAGAGTATTTACTTTTTTAGGTGAGAAAATTGAGGGTTAGAAAGTTTAAATGGCGTGCTTGCTTCAGCAGCACACAGGCTGAAATTGGAGCCGTACAGAGAAAGTTAGCATGACTCCTGCACAAGGATGACATGCGCATTTGTGCAGCGGGGGTGCCTGGGGGGCTCGGTCACTGAGCGTCTGCCTTCGGCTCAGGTGGTCATCTCAGGGTCCCGGGATCAAGCCCTGCCTCGGGCTCCCTGCTCGGCGGGAAGCCTACTTTTCCCTCTCCCATTCTCCCTGCTTGCGTTCCCTCTCTTGTTGTGTCTGTCAAATAAATAAAATATTTTTTAAAAAATTCATGAAGTGGTCCATATTTTTTGTTTTTTAAAGGCAGTTTAAATGTCAGAGCAGCAGATGCACTTAACTGCCTGGACACACGGCGTCCTCCAGCCCTACTTGGCCTCATCGTGCCTCAGCACCTCACTGGCCTCAATGCGAGGCGGAGCTACTTGTCTCCATCCGTCTCCACTGCTGAGGGGTTATTGGATGATCAAACGAAAGGCTCTGAAAAGGGCCACGGAAAAATCCAGAGGCAAGGTAGTGTCCCCCTGGGCAGCTCAGTCCACTCCTCCCTCAGCCTGGACACAGACGAGCCTTGTGTTAGGTCTGTGAGGCTCCCTGCCTC
Organism: Spilogale gracilis; assembly: GCA_004023965.1. Taxonomy (NCBI): domain Eukaryota; kingdom Metazoa; phylum Chordata; class Mammalia; order Carnivora; family Mephitidae; genus Spilogale; species Spilogale gracilis. Next base: position 11,211 of record PITA01002851.1, on the reverse strand, counting down.
CCCAGCCCTGCTCCCCAGGAGAACCACGCAGAAACTATGAGGGCCCCTTGTGCCCGCTGCTCACTGGGCAAGAGTCCCGGGGCTTGGCGGAAGCCCCAGGAAGCACAGCCTGGAGGTGAGCGGCACTCAGACCCCGCTAGTTCAGCTCGGAGCAGCTTCTGAAGTCTGAGAGAGCCAGGGTGAGGAGGAACATGGAGTCACCCAGGCCTCCCTCATTTCAGATGTGAAAGCTTGGGCTCAGAGGGGCAGTCAGTTAGTGGTCATGTCAGAACGTGGGCCGGGGGGATCCTGGCTCCCAAGTCCAGTATACTTTCCACTTGGTCTTTTCTGCTGCAGTGGCCTCCTTGGGAAGGGCTCCTCTGGCCCTTTTGGAGAATTCTTTGCAATTTGATGACATTTGAACAAAACTACATTATATCGGAGGATCAGAGTGCTTTGACAAGCATAGCAAAGCACTAAGAACAAGATGCCTCCACAGCTGGGAATTTTCCTGGGAATAGAATTTTCCAGAAAGGGAAAGAAGCATTTATTTTATTTTATTTTTTTTTTTTTTAAAGATTTTATTTATTTGACAGAGAGAAACACAGCCAGAGAGGGAACACAAGCAGGGGGGGTGAGAGAGGGAGAAGCAGGCTTCCCGCCGAGCAGGAAGTCCGATGTGGGGCTCGATCCCGGGTCTCCGGGATCATGACCTGAGCCGAAGGCAGTGGCTTAACCAACTGAGCCACCCAGGCGCCG
>PITA01002851.1:0-10373 GCA_004023965.1 Spilogale gracilis | reverse complement strand
GGAAAGAAGCATTTAGAGCCGGAGCTTGAATTTACTGAAGCAGCTGGAAGAATGTGGGGGCAGTGGCTGGAGGCAGGCAAAGGTGGTGCGGAAATGTGACACCACCACCCCACCCTGGCATTTTGGCATTTAAAAATAAAGTTGCTTTCTCTTTTAGCACTTTTTTTTTTTTTCTTAACAGAAGCCAGTCGGCTCCCATTGAAGTTTAAGAGGCAATGGTCCTGAATCCTGGCTGCACATTAGAATCCCCTGGTGCTTCCAAAATCCCACTGCCCAGATCAAACCCCAGATCAAAGCAGGCATACAGGAGTCTCTTGGGGGAGGACCCAGGCCTCAGTAGTTCTTAAAGCTGCTCAGGTAATTCTAATGAGCCACCAAGGTTGCCTAGAGGACCATCAGACCCTGCGTTACTTTGCCACCTGGTTTGTAAATCTAAATACATAATACATGTGGGGCAAATGTGTAATTGTGTTCGCCAGGCACACTTGTGCGGGCCTTCTCAGAAACACCACGGCGGGGGGGATTTCACTCCTCTTCCCCCATCCCATCCACCCCCAGTTCAATCTTACTGTTGGGGCCCTGCCCCAGGCCCACCTCCTCTAAGAGATGGTCCCAGATCAGAATTCTTCTTCTTCTACTGAGTTACACTGTGCCTCTGATTCGACTAGGGGCCCATGACCAACATATGAATCTTCCCTGTGGCTTTCCCTGACGTGGGCGCTTATTTCTGTCTTCAGCCATGTGCATAATCTCTGCCCAGTGAGATAGTAAACCCTGTGAGGGCAAGACCCCCATACTTTCTCTTCCCAGAAGCCCTGAGCTGACCAGGAGCCTTCAGTTAAGGCTTGTTGTCCAGGAGCTGAATGAAGTCATGGGATGCACCTGGGTTATTCTCCACACAATTCTGACAATGACTTTGGGAAATTGAGATGGTTATTATTTTCTTTCTCCATTTTATGATGAAAATGAAGCTCAGCTCAAAAATTTGTGTAAGGTAACATAGGTGGACGAAGTATATTGCCACTTCCGGCCTTCTTCCCCAGCACACAGGTTTCTTCTACCAGTAGACATGTGCCCAGAAGAGGCAGGACCTTATTGGGGGCCAACCGGGAGCCCTCTTTCTCCTGGAGACCTCTCTCTGACCAGGCAGTCGGGGAGTCTGGGAAGGGTTGTCTGGTCTCCAGCTCCTCAGGTTTGAGGAGTGGTGGAACAGGATAGAAGTTTCTGCTGAGATCTTAAGATGAGAGGCCTCGGTTCCCAGAGTCACTGGAAGCAAAAGGCCAGTTTTATAAGGAAACACTTTTAAACTTGTTTTACAAATCTTACAGCCCTTTTGGGGGTAGAGGGTCAGTTTGTTGGAGATTCTGGGGGAAGGGCTCATTCGCTGGATGCCAGTTTCCTCCTCTGTGAGGAAGGTGTCTGCCTCTCACATCAAGCCTAAGATGGGGCTTCGTCGGAGCTTCTCAGGGAGAGGAGGACGGGGTCCCTGCACTTGGGGTGGCGGACTGGTGCTCGACTCCTACTGAAGAAACCCAAAGGGCTGGAGATGGCTGGCCAGGCTCCCAGTGGGCAAACCAAAGGAGAGGTTGCTGAGACCAGCATGACGTTCCTTCCTCAACCCTCCGGGAGAAAGGGTGCAGGGGTGTAGCTCATGGAACACAGCAGAGAGGGTCTGTTGTGGTTGAATCGTGTCCCAGGACCCAGAAGTGATGGCTGGTGTCCCTGAATCAGGGACAGAGCCGCAGGGAAATGCATCCCCAGAGGGTACAGGGAGCAAGGAGAGGACTCCGGGGGCTTGCCCTGCCTCTGTCCTCTCGCCTAGCCGTGGAGCCCACCAGCAAGCATGGTTCTGCAGGGGAAGCCTTTCTTGATCCCATCGACCCTCCTGGGGCCTCTGTGCACAGCAGTCCCTTCTGCCCAGTGGGATGCAGTTTTCTGGGGTCACACAACACAGGGCTCTGCAAACTTTTTCTTAAAAGGCCAGATAACGCTTTCAGCTTTGCAGAGCTATACGGCCTCTGCAGCAGCAATCCAACCTGCTCTCCCCGTCTGAGAGCAGCCACATCCCCGCCGTAAATGAGTGGGGGTCCTTGTGTCCGGTGATGCTCTGTGTGCAGAAACAGGCCACGGGCCAGAGGGCTGTGGTGTGCCAGCCCCAGACCTGGGGTTTCTCATGCACAAAATCACCCGTGAGCAAAAGTGAAACCTGCATTACAGTCGTATGAGAACACGTGTGCATCTTTAGACCAAACATGAAGGCAGAGCTGCCTGAACGATGGGGCCGTCCGTTGGGAGGGTTGAGTGGACCGGGGCCTGTGAAGTCCTCACTGAGCCATTGACAGGCCACGGTTATAGTGATGGTGAGCAGCTGTGGTAGAGGGCTGTTGCTGGGATGGAAATGGATTCTGGATGTCATGTACTTAGAACAGGGCTTGAAACTTGAAACTTAGTTTTGAGTAAGGCTGCTACCATTGTCCTCAAATCTAGGACATACTTTTAATTTTTTTAAGATTTTATTTGTCAGAGTTAGTGCACGAGCAGGGGGAGCGGCAGGCAGAAGGAGAAGCAGTCTCCCTGCCAAGTAGGAAGCGCAATGCGGGACTCCATCCCAGGACCCTGGGATCATGGCCGGAGCCAGAGGCAAACGCTTAACCCACTGAGCCACCTGGGCATCCCTAAGACGCACTTTAAAAAAAATTATGGTAAAGTACGCATAAAATAAAATTTGCCATTTTAATCATTTTCAAGTGTACAATCCAGCATCATTTAATACACACACAATGTGGGTAGCCATCCACCTTATCTAGTGAGGGGCATTTTCATCACTCTTGAAGGAAGCCCCACACACGCTGAGCCATCATTCCCAATCCTCTCTCCTCTAGGTTCTGCAGAACATGTTTTTTATTATTTTTATTTTTATTTTTCCCCCATCTTCCCATCCCTGAGATCCAGCTGTGCTGACAGTCAAGGTTCTTATGACCCCTGCTTCTCTGGCGACAATCCTACGGTGTCACGGAGCGCATGCGCATAAACCGGGCCATAGCTCGTTGGTGGGGTTTTTGTGCGTTCTTGGGTATTTTAGTTGTTGAGTTCACTGCCATACAAACTGCCTTCAAGAGCGCTATGATTCAGCAGAGAAATGAAAAAGTTGTTGAGTGGGCAGAAAGATACGAAACAGCCGCAGGGCAGACATTTGATATTAATGAAGCAAATATTCATCATCGGAGGAATAAACAGCCTGTGCTCCCTCCAAAGCAACCACCATGTGCTTTATGGGAGAGGAAAGGAAGCTACCAATGGTTAAAGCTGGGCTATATTTTATTACTGAGATAGGTCTAGAAGATGGGCTGTCACATAGGAAGCCGGGCAACTGGACCCCGGAGAAACTGTGAAATCCCTTAGGGTAGATGACAAACGATGTCAGTAAGGAGGGGTCGGTGTGACTGGCTCCTGTGTCACATGGGACTATTATTAAGACATGTCTCCGTTTCATGGCAGTATTATTTTTCTTGATGGTACATAAAAAGCAGTGTATCTTACAATGACACAGGATTATTGCCATCATGTTTCAGGGTTATTTCCATTTGCTTATTTCCCCACTAGACCGCCAATGTTTGGAAGACAAGGAGTTTATCTGACTGTTGCATCCGCAAGGCCTTGCCCAGTGTCTAGTGTGTAGCAGGAACCAACAAATGACGTGGAATGAATAAAACTCATTTGGGAGCTGAAGCTTAAGCTAATTAGTATTAGTGCCCAGCTTTAAGGTTTCTGTGAAAACTAAGTGAAAAACCAGCTTAAAAAGTCCTGACTTGTCCTGCTCCCTAAGCACTTAGTTGGTGGGGGTTTTGGTACTGGACAGGACTGTGTTGGTGCAAGTGGTGGACTTCCCAAACAACAGTGGCCTCAACAGGATGTGAATTGACTACTGCCTCAGATAAAGGAAGCGTGGACGCCAAGCACCCAGGGACAGCAACACAGCAATATCAGGACCATCAGGTTCTCGAGTTACTGTGGTCATGATGCTGTGCCATCCTTACACATGGTATCCTCCTCTAAAGTCTAAGATGGCTGCTCAAGCTCCAGACATCGTGTTCACATTCCAGCCGGCGAGGAGGAAAGGTCAGAAAAAAATGAATGTGAATGCTTCCCCAAAGTCATAAAGGCTACTCTGCTATTCTGTCTGCTAGAACTTGACTACATCTAACCACACAGAGCCTAGGGAACATGGGCTTTCGTCTAGGCAGTCAAGCACCCCACTAAAACTCAGAGGTTTCATTCCTGAGGAAGAAGGGGAGAATGAATGTTGAGGGAACAAATAGCAGGCTTTGCCACGGCCGTGAAGCTCTGTGGTGTTGCTTCCACAAGCAATAGGTATGTAGGCTTGTTCTCTCCTGGTGCTGGAAGGTTCTTCGGTAGAAGGAGGGCACGAGCTGGGCTGTGAACAACCAGGAGGATTTAGTGAGCAGAAAGGATGGCTAAGGGCATTTATAGCTGAGAATGGCCACAACAGGGCTCCAAGGCAAAAGGCCCAAGATGCACCTGTGGGTTAGTAGGGTACCCTTGGCCGAGCAGGCGCCATGGGTCAGGAGATAGCTAGGCAGGGGGCCAGTGCTGTGCTGGCTGTAATACCCCTCAGAGCCTGTAAAACGGACAGGGACCATCCCGTTGGGAGGAGTCAGTGATACTCTTATACTCTCTAGATATTCAAACACAATAGCCACTGGGGCACCTGGGTGGCTCAGTCGTTAAGTGTCTGCCTTCGACTCAGGTCATGATCCCGGAGTTCCAGGATCCAGCCCCGCATCGGGCTCCCTGCTCAGCCGGAAGCCTGCTTCTCCCTCTACCTGCTACTCCCCCTGCTCGTGCTTCTCTGACAAATAAAATCTTAAAAACAATCCCAATAGCCACTGTCATGATGACATAGGTTCAGCCTTAAAATGCAGGAGGGACCTGCACTCCACACCCCCTTCTCTGGGCCGCTCCCCACTCACAGTGCCCCCCTGCAGGTGTGAGACATGAGTGGAGAGTGAAGGCACGCAGGCGACCAGGCGGACAGGAGCCTTTAGTGGGGCGGAGATGGGCCCATGGAGACTCCTAGAATATAAGACAGCAAGTGGGAGGATGCAGGAGAGTAGGCCTGGACTGTCCTAACGCCTGTTGCCCTACTTGCCCCCATCAAGGAGCACAGTGGGTCAGGGTCCTGTGCTAGCCAGGGGTCAAGTCTGGGTCCCCCGGGCCCACGCAGGCTCCTGGGTCGGGGGCCAGCTCTCAGGCAGGCCCGCCGTGGGGGCAGGCAGCCTCCTTCCCTTCCGTGGGGGGCCCCTGTGGCAGAAGTCAGAGGCCACCAAGCTGAAGGTGAGGGCGGAGAGTGTGGGGGGAGGAGGGGCCGGCCTTGGTCCAGCTTGGGCCTGGAGGTCTGACCAGGCTGCCGCCTCTCCACAGAGGGGCCACCCGGGATAGAAGACCGTCTCGGTCAGGTACGGCTGCCATAACAGGATCCCCTAGACTGGGCTTGAATAATAGACACTGATCTGTCACAGCTCTGCAGGAGCAAAGTCTACCATCCAGATTGGGCTGACTCGGTGAGAGCCCCCCCTGGCTTGCAGAGGGTCACGATCTTGCTGTGCCCTCACACGGCAAAGAGAGAGAGAACTCCGGTCCCTTGTCTTCTTACAAGAACACTCCCTGACCCTAATAACCTCTCAAAGGCCCCACCTGTTGCCCGGGGTGGGGGGGGGCTGGCAGGGCTTCAGTAGAAGAAGGAATACAAACACTGAATCCATAATAAACACGGAGCTGCCGTTGGAAACCTTGGGCCCCACGAGGTCCTGCTCTGTCCCCACGCTTGCCTGGGATTTGGTGGCGTGTTTCTGTCTGCCCTGATGGCGGAGTCCGGTGGGAGCTCGGGGGCAGCTTCCTCCTGCTGATGGTGCGGGGACAGCGGCGGGCCACACAGATGTCCAGGAGGCAGGGAGGCCGCAGCAGGGCGGTGGGCGGGCCCGCAGCCACACTCTGAGGCCACCAGGGCTTCATTACGCTGATGGAAACCAAACTCCAGCTTTTTTTTTTTTTCCCTTCATGAGATTTCTGCAAAGTGGGTTACAAAGCCCATAGCAATGAGTGCAGAGGGCAGGACCAGAGGGGAAGGAGAGTCGGAGAGACAGCCAGGAAGAAGCACCAACCAACCAGATCAGAGACGCAGAGGGGAGAAAGGGGAGGGGATGATGTGAAGACAGAGAGATGGCGACAGGTTAAGAAAGATACCAGAGGAGAGGGAGCCAGAGCAAGAGAGAAATCAGGACAAAGTGGCCAAAATCCTGAGATGCGTGGGAGATGGGGTATGTTAGAAGATACAGGGTACCAGGGGCAGCTGGGGATGGGGAAGAAGACCCGAGGGAGGGGAGGCAGACTGAGGGCCCTTCCCCACCCCAGCCCAACCCAGGAGAGGGAGAAAAGGGAGCCAGGGGAACCCTACTCTGCAGCTCACTGGGCACCAGGGTCTCCCTTTGCTCTGGCCTGGCTACCCTCTCTCTAGTCCAACCCATCACCTCCAGATTGGGGATCAGGGTCTAGGGAGCGAAGTGATAGGGGTGCTGATCAGATGGGTCCAGGGTGGCCAGGCCTATAGGCTGGGGTGGGGATGGTGACCTCCAGGGGCCCCTGTTCATCCCAGAGCTCAGGGGACAGCAGCAGGCTGTGGTGGTGCTGGGAGGGAGAGGAAATCAAAATCCAGGGCTGAAGGAGGAGGTGAAGAGAAAAAGAACAGCACAGATTCAGATCATCAGCGAGGAATTTTCTTCTTCCCTTCCAGAGAGTGTGGTCTTCCCGAACCAGATGGTTGTGAGTCACGCCCATCCCCAAAGCACCGCCAGACCTTTCCCTGAGAGCAAATCCCAGCAAGCTAGTCTGACCCTGGCAGGAAGCGAGGAGGCTACTCTCCTAGAAAAGAATTCCATGGGCCTCTCCTGGCACCCATGGGCGAGCTCCAGACTCTAGGAGTTGGGTCCAGGACTCAAGCCCAGGCTTGGCCAGAGTGGTCAGCAGGGCAGGGGAGTGAGTGAGTGTGTGTGTGTGTGTGTGTGTGTGTGTGTGTGTGTGTGTGTGTTTTAGGTACGAGTTGCTGGCTGTCAGGGGTCTCAAAGACCAGAGCAAGAAAACCCAACTAGGGACAGGGTGTGGCAGGAGGGGAGGCAACAGAGCACACTGAGGCCTATAGGGGGCAGCAGAGGGCAGGGCCTGCCTCCTTCACTCTGTGGTCGCTCCCCTGACACCCTCAGAAATGTCAGTGTCCAGACAAAGGCCGCTGGCTAGGGCTCTGAGTTGCATGAGGAACAATGCGGAAGCCGCTGGGAGCACGTCCTCTGAAAGGATCCCTTAAGAAGGATGAAGACACAGAGTCATTCTTCAAAAACAGGGCAGTGAGAGAGACTCAAACTGCAAGAGGCATTCAAGATTGGCTGGTCTCCTTCTCAGGGCTCGGAAGGGGGCAGGAACTCGCTCAAGGCCACACAGCGTTTGTGGGTCTGCTTACTTGTCACTGAAGTACAGTTGACAGCAATGTTTTATTAGCTTTGTGCAGTACAGTGTCGAGATTCAACAGCCCTCCTTACTACTCCTCATGGTCACCATGCAATAGTTCATTATTGTTGACTACATTCCCTATGTTGTACTTTTCATCCTGTGACTTATTTATTTTATAACTGTTTTTTTGTTTGTTTGTTTTTAAGTAGGCTCAATGCCCAACATGGGGCTTGAACTCACAACCCTGAGATCAAGAGTTGCACGCTCTACCGACTGAGCTGGCCAGGCGTCCTTAGAAATTTGTACTTCTTAATCTCCTCCACCTCCTTCACCGATTCCCCATCTTCTCAGTCAACCACCAGTTCCTTCTCTCTACTTATGAGTCTGTTTCTGTTTTGTTTGTTTTTTTTTTTGGATTCCACATATAAGTGGGATCATATGGTATCTTTCTCTGACTGACTTAGCATAATACCCTTTAGGTTCATCCATATTGTCATGAATGGCAAAATTTCATTTTTTTTTTTAACGGTTAGCATTTGACCATATACATATACACTCCATATATATTTAATTTTTTTTGAGAGAGAAGGTGGAAAAGAGCAGAGGGAGACACAGAAAGAGAGAGCATCTTAAGTAAACTACACGCCCAGCATGGAGCCCAACTTGGGGCTCCATCTCACAACCCTGAGATCATGACCTGAGCTGAAACCAAGAGTCAGACGCTTAATCAGCTGTGTCGCCAGGCGCCCCTCTACATATTTTCTTCAACCACCTTCTCATGTTCTGTTCATGACCTTTCCAGTGTCCTGCATCTAACTTGCCTGCGTCTTTCAGGCCTTATCTCAGTGTGGCTGACAACAGCCCTGCGATGTAGACAGGATTATTCCCATTTTACCAATAGGGAAACTGAGGTCCTGTGGGTGAGTTGCCACAAGATCCGTCCCAGGCTCCTTGCTCAGGGCTGTCCCTCCGCTGTGAAAAGGCAGTTCATCTTCCGCAGGGGAGGGGTGGCCTCTGTCACACAGACTGCTAGGCCACCCTCTCCACCCTCCCGCCCCAGCAGGCGCATTCGGTTTTGGCAGAGAAGGTGGTCCCCTGAGTGGAGCTCTCTTTCTGCGGCCCTGCCTAGGCTGGTCCATTCCAGGTTAAGGGATTGGTTTGTTTCATGAAAAGCCTTGTTTTCCTGGGGCTGCTCTTTTAAGTCCATGCCCCCTTCCTGGCCCTGTGCCCGAGCCACCCCCTCAGTGTGGGTGCGTGTGTCAGCCGCTGTGCTGGGTTGCAGGCTCTGGGGCAGCCACAGCACCAGGACACACGGTTTGATGTGGGGTGGGAATTTTTTAAATCTGAGTTATCCTTCAGAGCCGGGAACATGTGGTTTCCAGAAGTTCAAGGGCACGGGTTCCCTGAAGAGGGGGGAGGGAAGAGAAGAGAAAGCGTCCAAAGGGTAGGGGGGACTAGACTGATCTTGCACAATTCCAGCCAGCCAAGTGTGGGCCTGGGAAAGACGCTGTCTGCAGACAAGCGTGGGTCGGTCCCTCTAGACTCTAGAAATAGTGTCCCTCCCCCCGGCAACCCCTGCCCCCACCCTCTTGGGACCCCTGCTCCCAGCATGTTTCCTGCAGCATCAGCAACGTGTTTCTGTGTTTTCCCAGTCTCCCTGGTGCAGCATTTCCACCCCACCAGAGTGAGCTCGTGTACCCAAAGCTTCCCCTCTGTCAAGAGGGTGTGAGGAGGGGCACTCACTGATCCCCCTGCCCCAGGCAGGGGAAGGCTGGGGAGACACGACAGCAGGGCTCCAAACTCATCAACCAACTGCAAATGTGCCCTTCTGGGCTTGGCCCAGCAGATGCAGGTCGCCTCCTGCCCTCGACCACCTGGGCCAGGCCGGGGCCAGGGAGCCACAGCCGCCCCCACTCGAGAGGGAGGGCCCCTCAACAGAGTTGCCGGGAGCATCCAGAGGAGGAGAGACACAGCATGGGTGGCTGCCTTCTCCTGTGACACAGGCTCTATAGTTTGCTCAGAAGAGATGGATGGAGATGCCCTCAGTCCTGAGGCATGGGAAGGGGGAGGGAGATCTGCTGCCAATGGCCTCCAGACTGGACTGGACTGCCATCTTCCTGGAAGCCTCCATGAGACTCAGCAGCCTTTAGGACCCTCTACCCCAAAGCTATGTGATCGGCCTGCTAGCCACCATCCTGTATTGAGTCCCTGGATTGGGTCCCCGGATTGTGCGGAATCTCTGGGTGGGCCGTCAGAGCAGAAGCCTGCCTTCCTCCCACCAGCCTGGGCTGTGGTCCCAATCCCTAGTCCAGTCTGTGCAGCAGGCTGAGGAAGAGGCTTTGCTGAACTTTGTGTGGAAAGAATTATTTGTGCCCTGGGAGAGACAGGCACCTAAGCTGTCTGGAGGGACTCCCCCAGTCATTAGGGCCTCGAGGCAGGGTTCCTTTATTTACTCATAAGCATTTATTGAATGCCTACTCTGTGCCAGGTTGGGGATATAGAAAAAAAATTTTATTTTTTAAAGATTTTTATTTATTTATTTGACAAAGAGAGAGAGCACAAGCATAGAGGAAGGGCAAAAGGAGAGGGAGAAGCAGACTCCCCGCTGAGCCAGGAGCCCGATGTGGGACTCAATCCCAGGATCCCAGGATCATGACCTGAGCCGAAGGCAGATGGTTAACCAACTGAGCCACCCAGGCACTCCCACATGGCGCTTTTAGAGGTAGGTAGGGAAGCACAGAAGTAAGCCATGATCACAATCAAATGCAGCGCATACACTGATAGGGGAGGTTAGGGTGTCTGGGTGCTCATGGGGCCCTCAGGGTTGGGGGTCAAGGAAGCTCTTCATGGAA